>OX465244.1:12761542-13042880 GCA_949987775.1 Aproaerema taeniolella
AAATGACATATGTTTTGAAATCCAAGATGGCGGACATGGATTTTTTGGAAAATTCCGTCATGGGTGTCCTTTAATAGGTTTTCGGGGGTGCTGATTCCGAAAATGACATACGTTTTGAAATCCAAGATGGCGGACATAAATTTTCTGCTAAATATCGTCATGAGTGTCGTTTTTTGGGTATTCAGTGGTGCTGTTTAAGAATATAACATCCATTTTTAAATCCAAGATGGCGGCCGTGAAAAACAAAAAAAAAATAAAAACTTTTTTAAAATTTATAAAAAAAGGCACAACCGCCTCGCGACCTGCTTTAGCAGGTCGCGCACCACGCGAAACCTAGTTATATTATATAAAGCTACAATACCACTGACTCACTGACTGACTGGGTGACAGAATTGTTCTCCCAGATGGAGCGGCGGGAGGTGAAAACTTTGTATGGGAGGTGTGGAGTGGGTGACGCGGAGGGTACGGGAAAACCTCGAGATCCTCGGATCCACCTTCTTATCAGGTGGCGACCCACCTTCCCGGGCGAACCGTTGCAGATGGAGCGGTGGCGCTCGAACTAAGATAGACCCACACCCTGGTCAAATTCTACCGGTGACGTCTTTTTTTCGATTTTCGCAAAAACAAGATGGCCGCCATTCAAAATGTTTATTGCTGTATCTCCGGATCCGTTTGACATAAGTGGAGTGTGCTCGAACAAATGTCTTACAGAAGGGCGGGGGGCAGCTGGCTGTAAAATTTTTTTTTCAAGATGGCGGATCCAAGATGGCGGCCGGAAATGAAGTTGCTCCGATCCGGACGAAAATCGGTATCTGGGGGGTTTGGGGGACAAAGATTCCGAATATTGGGTCAGTTTTTCGATTCCACCATTTTCCAAGATGGCCGCCATACAAGGAGTGGTAAGGCGAGGCCGCAGGCCGAGCCGAACCACGACGCCACTCCGCGAGGCGAGGCCGTAGGCCGAGGCGAGCTGCGTAAAAGGCGAGGCCGAAGGCCGAGCTCCGCGCAGGGCGTAGCCCGGAGTGTCCCCCCCCCAAATCCAAGATGGCCGCCATACAAGTTTAGATTCTAAAGGTGAGGTGAGGTCGAAGACCAAGCCGAACGCGCGAGACGAGGCCGAAGGCCGAGGCGAGCCAAGTTTAGGGTGAGGCCGAAGGCCGAACTCCGCGTAGGGCGAAGCCCGGAGCGTCCCCCCCCCAATCAAAGATGGCCGCCATACAAGTTTAGATTCTAAAGGTGAGACCGAGCCGAACGCGCGAGGCGAGGCCGAAGGCCAAGGCGAGCCGCGTATAGGGTGAGGCCGAAGGCCGAACTCCGCGTAGGGCGAAGCCCGGAGCGTCCCCCCCCCCCAATTCTAGATGGCGGCAAGTTTAGATTCCAAAGGTGAGGCGAGGTCGAAGACCGAGCCGAACGCGCGAGGCGAGGCCGAAGGCCGAGGCGAGCCGCGTATAGGGTGAGGCCGAAGGCCGAACTCCGCGTAGGGCGAAGCCCGGAGCGTCCCCCCCCCCCAATCAAAGATGGCCGCCATACAAGTTTAGATTTTTAAGGTGAGGCGAGGCCGAAGGCCTAGCTCCGCGTAGGGCGAAGCCCGAAGCGTCACCAAGCATATTACCAGCCGACCGCCATCATACCGACATGGGTGGCGTTTAATAGGTTTTCAGGGGTGCTGATTTCGAAAATGACATCCATTTTGAAATCCAAGATGGCGGACATGGATTTTTTGGAAAATACCGTCATGGGTGTCGTTTAATAGGTTTTCGGGGTGCTGATTCCGAAAATGACATACGTTTTTAAATCCAAGATGGCGGACATAAATTTTTTGCAAAATATCGTCATTGGTGTCGTTTTTTCGGTATTCAGGGGTGCTGATTAAGAAAATAACATCCATTTTTAAATCCAAGATGGCGGCCGTGAAAAACAAAAAAAAATTAAAACTTTTTCAAAATTTATAAGAAAGGCACAACCGCCTCGCGACCTGCTTTAGCAGGTCGCGCACCACGCGAAACCTAGTTATACTATATAAAGCTACATTACCACTGACTCACTCACTGACTGACATAATTGTTCTCCTAGAAGGAGGGTCGGGAGGTGAAAATGGTGTATGAGGGGTGTGGTCAGAATTTTTTGTCGAGTATGGGAAAACCTCGACATCTTCGGATTCTCCTCCTCATCAGGTCGCGACCCACCTTCCCGGGCGAACCGTTGGAGTTGGACCGATGGTACTCGAACAAAGGTCGACCGGCACCCTGGTCGAAGTCTACAGGAGACAAATTTTTTAGATTTTCAGAAAAACAAGATGGCCGCCATACAAAATTGATATTTTGGTATATCCTCCGATTCGGACCAAATTCGGTATCCAGGGGTAAAAAGATTTTCGATTTCGCCAGGCCGCCATACAAGGAGTGGTGAGGCGAGGCCGCAGGCCGAGGCAAGCTGCGTATAAGGCGAGGCCGAAGGCCGAGCTCCGCGTAGGGCGAAGCCCGGAGCGTCCCCCCCCCCCAATCCAAGATGGTCGCCATTCAAGTTTAGATTCTAAAGGTGAGGCGAGGCCGAAGGCCGAGCCGAGCTGCGTATAGGGCGAGGCCGAAAGCCGAGCTCCACGTAGGGCGAAGCCCGAAGCGTCACCAAGCATCTTACCGGCCGACCGCAATCCGAAAATTTCATATCCGCCATCTTGGATTTTAGTTGGGGGAATCGTGACGCGAGGGGCGAAGCCCGGAGCGTCTCGATTCTCCTCACCAAAAATCCAAGATGGCGGATATGAAATTTTCGGGCATGCCGACATGGGTGTCGTTTAATAGGTTTTCGGGGGTGCTGATTCCGAAAATGACATCCATTATTATTATTATTATTATTATATATACTTTATTGCACAATAAAACAGGACATCACAGAACATAAAAACACGGAAAAATGTACAATAGGCGGCCTTATTGCTAAACAGCAATTTTTTCAAGGCAACCGGAGAAGAGAAATCAAGAAGAGAAAGAAAGTAGCGGGTGCAGCAGTATTAAATAAACTACATGACAATAAGTAAATACTTATACCTAAAATAAAATAAAATAACATTTAAATACAAATACAACACAAATATACAAAAAAATAAAATAAACATACATACTATTATGGACAAAAATGGAAAACTATAACGAGATACCTAAATATATGGATAAGAAATTAATAAAATAGATACATACATTAATTATTAAGGTAATGTGTTCTGAGGCGGCTTTTAAATGTAGACAGCGAAGGAGCTTTTCTCAACGATTCAGGTAAGGAGTTCCATAATCGGACAGCTTGTATGGTAAAGGATTTGGAAAAAAAGTCAGTGGAGTGGGGAGGCATATTTAAGGAAAGGTCATGTAAGGAGCGTAAGTGTCGGGTATGGGTGGAATAACGGAAGCAGAATTGAGTCTTAAGATAGACAGGACAAGAAGGATTGTGAAGGATTGAGTAGAGAAGAGAGAGGATGTGGAAATTGCGCCGAAGTCGGATAGGAAGCCAGTTGAGCGCTGAACGATAACTCGAGACATGGTCATATTTTCTCAAGCCAAATATAAATCTAATGCAGAGGTTTTGTAACCGTTCGAACCGTTTGTAACCGTTTGTTCAGCAGCTCAATGGATAGATTGGGATAACAGACATCCGCGTAATCCAGGATAGGGAGAAGAACAGACTGCGCGAGAAGTATTTTCGTCTTAATCGGGAGGAAATTTCGAAAACGCCTAATCGCACTGTAGGCGGCAAACATCCTCCTGCTGACCTCAGCTACATGAGGCCTCCATGACAGGCATCTGTCGAATAAGACACCTAGGTTTTTCACGGTTTGGGCGAAAGGAATGTGAACGTCGTCAAAAGTTACAGGTGGCAGGGCTTCAAAGCTAACTCTGGATATTAAACCTGAGCTGCCAATTATTATGGTCTGTGTCTTGCTGGGATTTACCTTAAGGCCAAAAGAGTGACTCCAACCAAGGATTAAAGCAAGATCTCTATTGGTGGTGACTATAGCGTCAGCTAGATTGGCCAGAGACGCCTGAGTGTAGATCTGTAGGTCGTCTGCATACATGTGATAGGAAGAAGAGAGTGAGGATGTGATAGAGTTGATAAAGATGGCAAAGAGAAGAGGAGACAGCACGCCACCCTGCGGGACGCCGGCAGCGACATCGCACCATGACGATACAGAGTCGTCGATGCGAATTCGCTGCCGTCGTCCACGCAGGTAACTTTGAAACCAAGTAATCACTGTCGGCGATAAATTAAGTGAACCCAGCAACCCCAGTAGAATGTCATAGTCAACGGTATTGAACGCGTTGCTAAAGTCAAGAAGTGTAAGAACTGTTAGGTGCCGGTTCTCCATTCCCAAGCGAATGTCGTCAGAGACTTTGACAAGAGCAGTAGTCGTGCTATGACCGGTACGGAAGCCGGATTGGAAGGGGTTGAACAGGTCATGGCTCGTAAGAAAACTAGTAACCTGAAGGTTAACTAATTTCTCAAGAGCCTTAGAAAGAAATGGAAGTAACGGACGGTAGTCGGAGAAGGAAACTGGGTTGGATTTTTTAGGAAGCGGAATGATTTGTGCATCCTTCCATGCGGTCGGAAATACACCGGAGGTTAATGAAGTGTTGAGGAAGACAGTGATAACTGGGGAAAGGATATCAATAAGAGGGACAATCATATTTCGACCAATGCTGTCAACTCCAACGGCCTTCGAGGAAATGGAGAGTATGTTCTTCTTAACATCGCTAACAGTGAAAGGATTCACAGAAAAGGGAGGATAGTTAGGTTTAGGAGCTGAAGAGATACGGAGAAGTGTGTCAGATTTGGTATTAGCATCAATGCAGGACGATGAAGAGAAGTGGGAATTGAGCGAGTTCAAGTCAACCCTGCATGAGTTAGAGTCGCGAGATTTACCGATACCAATCGATTTTAAAAAATTCCAAACTTTGGCAGGGTCGCCGTTCTCAACAGACTTGTGGAAATGGCGTCGCTGTGCATCCCTAATCACAGTATTGCAGCGGTTCCTAGCGGTGTGAAAGTTATTTCTATTTATGTTAGTGGGGTTAGCCTTGAATTTCGCCTTAGCACGGTCCTTTTTCCTCATCAGCAGTTTAATGTCTTCAGACAGCCAAGGAGCAGGAAGATGTTTGACCCTTACCATCCGATACGGAGCGTGCACGTCGTAAAGACCTATGAGCAGGGAGTTAAAAATTTCAACTTGTGCGTTTACATCAGGCTCATGGCCAATAACAGACCAATCGATTTTACTAGCATCCTCACGCAGCCTGCACTCATCCATACCACTGAAATTACGAAGAAGTAGGAATTTGGGTTTTTGTTTAGGAGGACGGATTTTATAGGACAGGTAGATTAAGTCATGGTACGAGAACATAAGGGCAGGGAATTGACCATGCTTGGCCACTGAGTCGAGTGAGGAGACCATTATCAAATCAAGGAGAGAAGGAGTGCAGTTGGGAAAGTGATGGGTAGCATTGAGAGGGAGGATATGAAGGTTACTAGAGTCAACTATTGATTGAAGCTGTTCAGAGCGACTGTCATTTTTGAGGAGACAAGTATTAAAATCACCCATTAAAATGGTGTGATTGTAAGACGGAGAAAAGTCTTCAAGAAGCTTTTCGAAAGATTCAAAATAGTTAACTCTAGAGGAGGGACTATAGTAAACACCGAGAAGGATTTTAGTGTGGGCTAGGGTGATTTCCAAAAAGAAGTGCTCGGGTGAATTGGGTGGTGGTGGTTGAGAGGATCTAGTGAGAATGGAGAAAGGAATATTCGATCTTAGGTAAACTGCTACTCCTCCATGAGATGACGAAACACGGTCATTCCGGACAAGATGAAACCCAGGCAAGGAATAGGAAGTTGAAGGGAGGCAGGGATGGAGCCAGGATTCGGACACAAGGATGGCATGGATATTTTTAACATCGAAGGAAACAAGCATTTGAAATCCATTTTGAAATCCAAGATGGCGGACATGCATTTTTTGTAAAAAACCGTCATGGGTGTCGTTTAATACGTTTTCTGGGGTGCTGATTGCGAAAATGACATCTATTTTGAAATCCAAGATGGCGGACATGGATTTTTTGGAAAATACCGTCATGGGTGTCGTTTAATAGGTTTTCGGGGGTGCTGATTACGAAAATGACATACATTTTGATATCTAAGATGGCGGTCGTGACAAACCAAAAAAGTATGAACGCCGTTTTGACCCTACGACTAGGGTAGCACAACCGCCTCGCGGCCTGCTTTAGCAGGTCGCGCGCCACGCGAAACCTAGTTATATTATATAAAGCTACAATACCACTGACTGACTGACTGACTGGGTGACAGAATTGTTCTCCCAGATGGAGCGGCGGGAGGTGAAAACTTTGTATGGGAGGTGTGGAGTATGTGACGCGGAGGGTACGGGAAAACCTCGAGATCCTCGGATCCACCTTCTCATCGGGTGGCGACCCACCTTCCCGGGCGAACCGTTGCAGATGAAGCGGTGGCGCTCGAACTAAGGTCGACCCACACCCTGGTCGAATTCTACCGGTGACGTCATTTTTTAGATTTTTGCAAAAACAAGATGGCCGCCATACAAAATGATTATTGCTGTATCTCCGGAACCGTTTGACATAAGTGGGGTGTGCTCGAACAAATGTTTCACAGGGGGGTGAGAAGCAGGTGACTGTCAAAATTTTTTTTCAAGATGGCGGATCCAAGATGGCGGCCGAAAATGAAGTTGCTCCGATCAGGACGAAAATCGGTATCTGGGGGATTTGGGGGACGAAGATTCCGAATATTGGGTCATTTTTTCGATTCCACCATTTTCCAAGATGGCCGCCATACAAGGAGTGGTGAGGCGAGGCCGCAGGCCGAGCCGAACCACGACGCCACGCCGCGAGGCGAGGCCGTAGGCCGAGGCGAGCTGCGTAAAAGGCGAGGCCGAAGGCCGAGCTCCGCGCAGGGCGTAGCCCGGAGCGTCCCCCCCCCAAATCCAAGATGGCCGCCATACAAGTTTAGATTCTAAAGGTGAGGCGAGGTCGAAGACCGAGCCGAACGCGCGAGACGAGGCCGAAGGCCGAGGCGAGCCGCGTATAGGGTGAGGCCGAAGGCCGAACTCCGCGTAGGGCGAAGCCCGGAGCGTCCCCCCCCCCAATCAAAGATGGCCGCCATACAAGTTTAGATTCTAAAGGTGAGGCGAGGTCGAAGACCGAGCCGAACGCGCGAGGCGAGGCCGAAGGCCGAGGCGAGCCGCGTATAGGGTGAGGCCGAAGGCCGAACTCCGAGTAGGGCGAAGCCCGGAGCGTCCCCCCCCCCCAATTCTAGATGGCGGCAAGTTTAGATTCTAAAGGTGAGGCGAGGTCGAAGACCGAGCCGAACGCGCGAGGCGAGGCCGAAGGCCGAGGCGAGCCGCGTATAGGGTGAGGCCGAAGGCCGAACTCCGCGTAGGGCGAAGCCCGGAGCGTCCCCCCCCCCCAATCAAAGATGCCCGCCATACAAGTTTAGATTTTTAAGGTGAGGCGAGGTCGCAGACCGAGCCGAACGCGCGAGCCGAGGCCGTAGGCCGAGGCGAGCTGCGTGTAGGGCGAGGCCGAAGGCCGAGCTCCGCGTAGGGCGAAGCCCGAAGCGTCACCAAGCATATTACCAGCCGACCGCCATCATACCGACATGGGTGTCGTTTAATAGGTTTTCAGGGGTGCTGATTTCGAAAATGACATCTATTTTGAAATCCAAGATGGCGGACATGGATTTTTTGGAAAATACCGTCATGGGTGTCGTTTAATAGGTTTTCGGGGGTGCTGATTCCGAAAATGACATACGTTTTGAAATCCAAGGTGGCGGCCGTGAAAAACAAAAAAAATTAAAAACTTTTTTAAAATTTATAAAGAAAGGCACAACCGCCTCGCGACCTGCTTTAGCAGGTCGCGCACCACGCGAAACCTAGTTATATTATATAAAGCTACAATACCACTGACTGACTGACTGACTGGGTGACAGAATTGTTCTCCCAGATGGAGCGGCGGGAGGTGAAAACTTTGTATTGGAGATGTGGAGTGGGTGACGCGAAGGGTACGGGAAAACTTCGGGATCCTCGGATCCACCTTCTCATCAGGTGGCGACCCACCTTCCCGGGCGAACCGTTGCAGATGGAGGGGTGGCGCTCGAACTAAGGTCGACCCACACCCTGGTCGAATTCTACCGGTGATGTAGGGCGAAGCCCGGAGCGTCCCCCCCCCCAATCAAAGATGGCCGCCATACAAGTTTAGATTCTAAAGGTGAGGCGAGGTCGAAGACCGAGCCGTACGCGCGAGGCGAGGCCGAAGGCCGAGGCAAGCCGCGTATAGGGTGAGGCCGAAGGCCGAACTCCGCGTAGGGCGAAGCCCGGAGCGTCCCCCCCCCCCCAATTCTAGATGGCGGCAAGTTTAGATTCTAAAGGTGAGGCGAGGTCGAAGACCGAGCCGAACGCGCGAGGCGAGGCCGAAGGCCGAGGCGAGCCGCGTATAGGGTGAGGCCGAAGGCCGAACTCCGCGTAGGGCGAAGCCCGGAGCGTCCCCCCCCAATCAAAGATGGCCGCCATACAAGTTTAGATTTTTAAGGTGAGGCGAGGTCGCAGACCGAGCCGAACGCGCGAGCCGAGGCCGTAGGCCGAGGCGAGCTGCGTGTAGGGCGAGGCCGAAGGCCGAGCTCCGCGTAGGGCGAAGCCCGAAGCGTCACCAAGCATATTACCAGCCGACCGCCATCATACCGACATGGGTGTCGTTTAATAGGTTCTTAGGGGTGCTGATTTCGAAAATGACATCCATTTTGAAATCCAAGATGGCTGACATGGATTTTTTGAAAATACCTTCATGGGTGTCGTTTAATAGGTTTTCGTGGGTGCTGATTCCGAAAATGACATACGATTTGAAATCCAAGATGGCGGAAATGGATTTTTTGGAAAATACCGTCATGGGTGTCGTTTAATAGGTTTTCGGGGGTGCTGATTCCGAAAATGACATACGTTTTGAAATCCAAGAAGGCGGACATAAATTTTTTGCTAAATATCGTCATGGGTGTCGTTTTTTGGGTATTCAGGGGTGCTGTTTAAGAATATAACATCCATTTTTAAGTCCAAGATGGCGGCCGTGAAAAACAGAAAAAAATTAAAAACTTTTTTAAATTTATAAAAAAAGGCACAACCGCCTCGCGACCTGCTTTAGCAGGTCGCGCACCACGCGGAACCTAGTTATACTATATAAAGCTACATTACCACTGACTCACTGACTCACTGATTGACATAATTGTTCTCCCAGAAGGAGGGTCGGGAGGTGAAAATGATGTATTTAGGTTGTAGTCAGAATTTTTCAGTGAGTATGGGAAAACCTCGACTTCTGCGGATTCTCCTCCTCATCAGGTCGCGACCCACCTTCCCGGGCGAACCGTTGGAGTTGGATCAGTAGTGCTCAAACAAAGGTCGACCGGCACCCTGGTCAAAGTCTAACAGTAACAATTTTTTTTCGATTTTCAAAAAAACAAGATGGCTGCCATACAAAATTGATATTTTTGTATATCCTCCGATTTGGACCAAATTCGGTATCCGGGGGTTTTAGGGGTCGCTGAATCCGAATATCGGAAAAGATTTTCGATTTCGCCATTTTCCAAGATGGCCGCCATACAAGGAGTGGTGAGGCGAGGCCGAAGGCCGAGCTCCGCGTAGGGCGAAGCCCGGAGCGTCCCCCCCCCAATCCAAGATGGCCGCCATTTAAGTTTAGATTCTAAAGGTGAGGCGAGGTCGTAGACCGAGCCGACCGCGCGAGGCGAGGCCGAAGGCCAAGCCGAGCTGCGTATAGGGCGAGGCCCAAGGCCGAGCTCCGCGTAGGGCGAAGCCCGAAGCGTCACCAAGCATCTTACCGGCCGACCGCAATCCGAAAATTTTATATCTGCCATCTTGGATTTTAGTTGGGGGAATCGTGACGCGAAGGGCGAAGCCCGGAGCGTCTCGATTCTCATCACCAAAAATCCAAGATGGCGGATATGAAATTTTCGGGCATGCCGACATGGGTGTCGTTTAATAGGTTTTCGGGGGTGCTGATTCCGAAAATGACATGCATTTTTTTGTAAAAAACCGTCATGGGTGTCGTTTAATACGTTTTCTGGGGTGCTGATTGCGAAAATGACATCTATTTTGAAATCTAAGATGGCGGACATGGATTTTTTGGAAAATACCGTCATGGGTGTCGTTTAATAGGTTTTCGGGGATGCTGATTACGAAACTTACATCCATTTTGAAATCCAAGATGGCGGTCGTGACAAACCAAAAATAGTATGAACGCCTTTTTGTCCCTACAAATAGGGTAGCACAACCGCCTTGCGGCCTGCTTTAGCAGGTCGCGCACCACGCGAAACCAAGTTATTATACTATATAAAGCTACATTACCACTCACTGACTGACTGACTGTTTGACATAATTGTTCTCCCAGAAGGAGGGTCGGGAGGTGAAAATGATGTATGGGGGGTGTGGTCAGAATTTTCCGTTGAGTATGGGAAAACCTCGACATCTTCGGATTCTTCTTCTCATCAGGTCGCGACCCACCTTCCCGGGCGAACCGTTGGAGTTGGACCGGTGGTTCTCGAACAAAGGTCAACCGGCACCCTTGTCAAAGTCTAACGGTAACAATTTTTTTTCGATTTTCAAAAAAACAAGATGGCCGCCATACAAAATTGATATTTTGGTATATCCTCCGATTCAGACCAAATTCGGTATCCGGGGGTTTTTAGGGTCACTGAATCCGAAAATCTGGTAAGTTTTTCGATTCCGCCATTTTCCAAGATGGCCGCCATACAAGGAGTGGTGAGGCGAGGCCGAAGGCCGAGCCGAACCACGACGCGCCGCGAGGCGAGGCCGCAAGCCGAGGCGAGATGCGTATAAGGCGAGGCCGAAGGCCGAGCTCCGCGTAGGGCAAAGCTGGAGCGTCCCCCCCCCCAATCCTAGATGACCGCCAGTTAAGTTTAGATTCTAAAGGTGAGGCGAGGTCGTAGACCGAGCCGACCGCGCGAGGCGAGGCCGAAGGCCGAGCCGAGCTGCGTATAGGGCGAGGCCGAAGGCCGAGCTCCGCGTAGGGCGAAGCCCGAAGCGTCACCAAGCATCTTACCGGCCGACCGCAATCCGAAAATTTCATATCCGCCATCTTGGATTTTAGTTGGGGGAATCGTGACGCGAAGGGCGAAGCCCGGAGCGTCTCGATTCTCCCCACCAAAAATCCAAGATGGCGGATATGAAATTTTCGGGCATGCCGACATGGGTGTCGTTTTATAGGTTTTCGGGGGTGCTGATTCCGAAATTGATATCCATTTTAAAATCCAAGATGGCGGACATGCATTTTTTGTGAAAAACCGTCATGGGTGTCGTTTAATACGTTTTCTGGGATGCATATTGCGAAAATGACATCTATTTTGAAATCCAAGATGGCGGACATGCAGTTTTAAAAAATTCTGTCATGGTTGTCGTTTAATAGGTTTTCGGGGATGCTGATTACGAAACTGACATCCATTTTGAAATCCAAGGTGGCGGTCGTGACAAACCAAAAAAAGTATGAACGCCTTTTTGACCCTACAAATAGGGTAGCACAACCGCCTCGCGGCCTGCTTTAGCAGGTCGCGCACCACGCGAAACCTAGTTATATTATATAAAGCTACAATACCACTGACTCACTGACTGACTGGGTGACAGAATTGTTCTCCCAGATGGAGCGGCGGGAGGTGAAAACTTTGTATGGAAAGTGTGGAGAGGGTGTCGCGTAGGGTACTTGAAAACCTCGAGATCCTCGGATCCACCTTCTCATCAGGTGGCAATTCACCTTCCCGGGCGAACCGTTGCAGATGGAGCGGTGGCGCTCGAACAAAGTTCGACCCACACCCTGGTCGAATTCTACCGGTGACGTCATTTTTTCGATTTTCGCAAAAACAAGATGGCCGCCATACAAAATGATTATTGCTGTATCTCCGGAACCGTTTGACATAAGTGGGGTGTGCTCGAACAAATGTTTTACAGGGAGGTGAGGGGCAGGTGGCTGTCAAATTTTTTTTTCAAGATGGCGGATCCAAGATGGCGGCCGGAAATGAAGTTGCTCCGATCCGGACGAAAATCGGTATTTTGGGGGTTTGGGGGACGAAGATTCCGAATATCGGGACAGTTTTTCGATCTCACAAGGAGTGGTGAGGCGAGGCCGCAGGCCGAGCCCAACCACAACGCCATGCCGCGAGGCGAGGCCGTAGGCCGAAGGCCGAGCTCCGCGTAGAGCGTAGCCCGGAGCGTCCCCCCCCAAATCCAAGATGACCGCCATACAAGTTTAGATTCTAAAGGTGAGGCAAGGTCGCAGACCGAGCCGAACGCGCGAGCCGAGGCCATAGGCCGGCCATGAAATTTTCGGGCATGCCGACATGGGTGTCGTTTAATAGGTTTTCGGGGATGCTGATTACGAAACTGACATCAATTTTGAAATCCAAGATGGCGGTCGTGACAAACCAAAAAAAGTATGAACGCCTTTTTGACCCTACAAATAGGGTAGCACAACCGCCTCGCGGCCTGCTTTAGCAGGTCGCGCACCACGCGAAACCTAGTTATTATATTATATAAAGCTACAATACCACTCACTCACTGACTGGGTGACAGAATTGTTCTCCCAGATGGAGCGGCGGGAGGTGAAAACTTTGTATGGGGTGTGTGGAGAGGGTGGTGCAGAGGGTACGGGAAAACCTCGAGATCCTTGGATCCACCTTCTCATCAGGTGGCGACCCACCTTCCCGGGCGAACCGTTGCAGATGGAGCGGTGGCGCTCGAACTAAGGTCGACCCACACCCTGGTCGAATTCTACCGGTGACGTCAATTTTTCGATTTTCGCAAAAACAAGATGGCCGCCATACAAAATGATCATTGCTGTATCTCCGGAACCGTTTGACATAAGTGGGGTGTGCTCGAACAAATGTTTCACAGGGGAGTGAGGGGCAGGTGGCTGTCAAAATTTTTTTTCAAGATGGCGGATCCAAGATGGCGGCCGGAAATGAAGTTGCTCCGATCCGGACGAAAATCGGTATCTGGGGGGTTTGGGGGACGAAGATTCCGAATATCGGGTCAGTTTTTCGATTCCACCATTTTCCAAGATGGCCGCCATACAAGGAGTGGTGAGGCGAGGCCGCAGGCCGAGCCGAACCACGACGCCACTCCGCGAGGCGAGGCCGTAGGCCGAGGCGAGCTGCGTAAAAGGCGAGGCCGAAGGCCGAGCTCCGCGCAGGGCGTAGCCCGGAGCGTCCCCCCCCCAAATCCAAGATGGCCGCCATACAAGTTTAGATTCTAAAGGTGAGGCGAGGTCGAAGACCGAGCCGAACGCGCGAGACGAGGCCGAAGGCCGAGGCGAGCCAAGTATAGGGTGAGGCCGAAGGCCGAACTCCGCGTAGGGCGAAGCCCGGAGCGTCCCCCCCCCCAATCAAAGATGGCCGCCATACAAGTATAGATTCTAAAGGTGAGGCGAGGTCGAAGACCGAGCCGAACGCGCGAGGCGAGGCCGAAGGCCGAGGCGAGCCGCGTATAGGGTGAGGCCGAAGGCCGAACTCCGCGTAGGGCGAAGCCCGGAGCGTCCACCCCCCCCTATTCTAGATGGCGGCAAGTTTAGATTCCAAAGGTGAGGCGAGGCCGAAGGCCGAGGCGAGCCGCGTATAGGGTGAGGCCAAAGGCCGAACTCCGCGTAGGGCGAAGCCCGGAGCGGCCCCCTCCCCAATCAAAGATGGCCACCATACAAGTTTAGATTTTTAAGGTGAGGCGAGGTCGCAGACCGAGCCGAACGCGCGAGCCGAGGCCGTAGGCCGAGGCGAGCTGCGTGTAGGGCGAGGCCAAAGGCCGAGCTCCGCGTAGGGCGAAGCCCGAAGCGTCACCAAGCATATTACCAGCCGACCGCCATCATACCGACATGGGTGTCGTTTAATAGGTTTTCAGGGGTGCTGATTTCGAAAATGACATCCATTTTGAAGTCCAAGATGGCGGACATGGATTTTTTGGAAAATAACGTCATGGGTGTCGTTTAATAGGTTTTCGGGGGTGCTGATTCCGAAAATGACATACGTTTTGAAATCCAAGATGGCGGACATAAATTTTTTGAAAAATATCGTCATGGGTGTCGTTTTTTGGGTATTCAGGGGTGCTGTTTAAGAAAATAACATCCATTTTTAAATCCAAGATGGCGGCCGTGAAAAACAAAAAAAAATTAAAAACTTTTTTAAAATTTATAAAAAAAGGTACAACCGCCTCGCGACCTGCTTTAGCAGGTCGCGCACCACGCGAAACCTAGTTATTATATTATATAAAGCTACAATACCACTCACTGACTCACTGGGTGACAGAATTGTTCTCCCAGATGGAGCGGCGGGAGGTGAAAACTTTGTATGAGAGGTGTGGAGAGGGTGGTGCGGAGGGTACGGGAAAACCTCGAGATCCTCGGATCCACCTTCTCATCAGGTGGCGACCCACCTTCCCGGGCGAACCGTTGCAGATGGAGCGGTCGCGCTCGAACTAAGGTCGACCCACACCCTGGTCGAATTCTACAGGTGACGTCATTTTTTCGATTTTCGCAAAACAAGATGGCCGCCATACAAAATGATTATTGCTGTATCTCTCGAACCGTTTGACATAAGTGGGGTGTGCTCGAACAAATGTTTCACAAGGGGGTGAGGGGCAGGTGGCTGTCAAATTTTTTTTTCAAGATGGCGGATCCAAGATGGCGGCCGGAAATGAAGTTGCTCCGATCCGGACGAAAATCGGTATCTGGGGGGTTTGGGGGACGAAGATTCCGAATATCGGGTAAGTTTTTCGATTTCACCATTTTCCAAGATGGCTGCCATACAAGGAGTGGTGAGGCGAGGCCGCAGGCCGTGGTGAGGCGAGGGCGTAGCCCGGAGCGTCCCCCCCCCAAATCCAAGATGGCCGCCATACAAGTTTAGATTCTAAAGGTGCGGCGAGGTCGAAGACCGAGCCGAACGCGCGAGGCGAGGCCGAAGGCCGAGCTGAGCCGCGCATAGTGTGAGGCCGAAGGCCGAACTTCGCGTAGGGCGAGGCCCGGAGCGTCCCCCCCCCCAATTCTAGATGGCGGTAAGTTTAGATTCTTAAGGTGAGGCGAGGTCGAAGACCGAGCCGAACGCGCGAGGCAAGGCCGAAGGCCGAGGCGAGCCGCGTATAGGGTGAGGCCGAAGGCCGACCTCCGCGTTGGGCGAAGCCCGGAGCGTCCCCCCTCCCCCTAATTAAAGATGGCCGCCATACAAGTTTAGATTTTTAAGGTGAGGCGAGGTCGAAGACCGAGCCGAACGCGCGAGGCGAGGCCGAAGGCCGAGGCGAGCCGCGTATAGCGTGAGGCCGAAGGCCGAACTCCGCGTAGGGCGAAGCCCGGAGCGTCCCCCCCAATCAGAGATGGCCGCCATATAAGTTTAGATTATTAAGGTGAGGCGAGGTCGCAGACCGAGCCGAATGCGCGAGCCGAGGCCGTAGGCCGAGGCGAGCCGCGTGTAGGGCGAGGCCGAAGGCCGAGCTCCGCGTAGGGCGAAGCCCGAAGCGTCACCAAGCATATTACCAGCCGACCGCCATCATACCGACATGGGTGTCGTTTAATAGGTTTTCAGGGGTGCTGATTTCGAAAATGACATCCATTTTAAAATCCAAGATGGCGGACATGGATTTTTTGGAAAATACCGTCATGGGTGTCGTTTAATAGGTATTCGGGGGTGCTTATTCCGAAAATGACATACGTTTTGAAATCCAAGATGGCGAACATAAATTTTTTGCTAAATATCGTCATGGGTGTCGTTTTTTGGGTATTCAGGGGTGCTGATTAAGAAAATAACATCCATTTTTAAATCCAAGATGGCGGCCGTAAAAAACAAAAAAAAATTCAAAACTTTTTTAAATTTATAAAAAAAGGCACAACCGCCTCGCGACCTGCTTTAGCAGGTCGCGCACCACGCGAAACCTAGTTATATTATATAAAACTACAATACCACTCACTCACTCACTCACTAGGTGACATAATTGTTCTCCCAGATGGAGCGGCGGGAGGTGAAAACTTGATATGGGGTCTGCGGAGTGGGTGACGCGGAGGGTACGGGAAAACCTCGAGATCCTCGGATCCACCTTCTCATCAGGTGGCGACCCACCTTCCCGGGCGAACCGTTGCAGATGGAGCGGTGGCGCTCGAACAAAGGTCGACCCACACCCTGTACGAATTCTACCAGTGACGTCATTTTTTCGATTTTCGCAAAAACAAGATGGCCGCCATACAAAATGATTATTGCTGTATCTCCGGAACCGTTTGACATAAGTGGGGAGTGGTCGAATAAATGTTTTACAGGGGGGTGAGGGGTAGGTGGCTAACAAAAAAAAATTAAAAACTTTTTTTAAATTTTAAAAAAAAGCACAATCGCCTTGCGACCTGCTTTAGCAGGTCGCGCACCACGCGAAACCTAGTTATTTTATATTTTATTATTTTATTATATTATATAAAGCTACAATACCACTCACTCACTGACTGACTGGGTGACAGAATTGTTCTCCCAGATGGAGCGGCGGGAGGTGAAAACTTTGAATGGGGGGTGTGAAGAAGGTGGCGCGGAGGGTACGGGAAAACCTCGAGATCCTCGGATCCACCTTCTCATCGGGTGGCAACCCACCTTCCCGGGCGAACCGTTGCAGATGGAGCGGTGGCGCTCGAACAAAGGTCGACCCACACCCTGGTCGAATTCTACCGGTGACGTCATTTTTTCGATTTTCGCAAAAACAAGATGGCCGCCATACAAAATGATTATTGCTGTATCTCCGGAACCGTTTGACATAAGTGGGGTGTGCTCAAACAAATGTTTTACAGGGGGGTGAGGGGTAGGTGGCTAACAAAAAAAAATTAAAAACTTTTTTTAAATTTTAAAAAAAAGCACAATCGCCTTGCGACCTGCTTTAGCAGGTCGCGCACCACGCGAAACCTAGTTATTTTATATTTTATTATTTTATTATATTATATAAAGCTACAATACCACTCACTCACTGACTGACTGGGTGACAGAATTGTTCTCCCAGATGGAGCGGCGGGAGGTGAAAACTTTGAATGGGGGGTGTGAAGAAGGTGGCGCGGAGGGTACGGGAAAACCTCGAGATCCTCGGATCCACCTTCTCATCGGGTGGCAACCCACCTTCCCGGGCGAACCGTTGCAGATGGAGCGGTGGCGCTCGAACAAAGGTCGACCCACACCCTGGTCGAATTCTACCGGTGACGTCATTTTTTCGATTTTCGCAAAAACAAGATGGCCGCCATACAAAATGATTATTGCTGTATCTCCGGAACCATTTGACATAAGTGGGGTGTGCTCAAACAAATGTTTTACAGGGGGGTGAGGGGCAGGTGGCTGTCAATTTTTTTTTTCAAGATGGCGGATCCAAGATGGCGGCCGAAAATGAAGTTGCTCCGATCCGGACGAAAATCGGTATCTGGGGGGTTTGGGGGACGAAAATTCCGAATATTGAGTCAGTTTTTCGATTCCACCATTTTCCAAGATGGCCGCCATACAAGGAGTGGTGAGGCGAGGCCGCAGGCCGAGGCGAACCACGACGCCACGCCGCGAGGCGAGGCCGTAGGCCGAGGCGAGCTGCGTAAAAGGCGAGGCCGAAGGCTGAGCTCCGCGCAGGGCGTAGCCCGGAGCGTCCTCCCCCCAAATCCAAGATGGCCGCCATACAAGTTTAGATTCTAAAAGTGAGGCGAGGTCGAAGACCGAGCCGAACGCGCGAGACGAGGCCGAAGGCCGAGGCGAGCCGCGTATAGGGTGAGGCCGAAGGCCGAAGTCCGCGTAGGGCGAAGCCCGGAGCGTCCCCCCCCCAATCAAAGATGGCCGCCATACAAGTTTAGATTTTTAAGGTGAGGCGAGGTCGCAGACCGAGCCGAACGCGCGAGCCGAGGCCGTAGGCCGAGGCGAGCTGCGTATAGGGCGAGGCCGAAGGCCGAGCTCCGCGTAGGGCGAAGCCCGAAGCGTCACCAAGCATACTACCAGCCGACCGCCATCATACCGACATGGGTGTCGTTTAATAGGTTTTCAGGGGTGCTGATTTCGAAAATGACATCCATTTTGAAATCCAAGATGGCGGACATGGATTTTTTGGAAAATACCGTCATGGGTGTTGTTTAATAAGTTTTCGGGGGTGCTGATTCATAAAATGACATACGTTTTGAAATCCAAGATGGCGGACGTAAATTTTTTGAAAAATATCGTCATGGGTATCGTTTTTGGGTATTAAGGGGTGCTGATAAAGAAAATAACATCCATTTTTAAATCCAAGATGGCGGCCGTGAAAAACAAAAAGAAATTAAAAACTTTTTTAAAATTTATAAAATAAGGCACAACCGCCTCGCGAACTGCTTTAGCAGGTCGCGCACCACGCAAAACCTAGTTATTATATTATATAAAGCTGCAATACCACTCACTCACTCACTGACTGGGTGACAGAATTGTTCTCCCAGATGGAGCGGCGGGAGGTGAAAACTTTGTATGGAGGGTGTGGAGAAGGTGTCGCGGAGGGTACGGGAAAACCTCGAGATCCTCGGATCCACCTTCTCATCAGGTGGCGACCCACCTTCCCGGGCGAACCGTTGCAGATGGAGCGGTGGCGCTCGAACTAAGGTCGATCCACACCCTGGTCGAATTCTACCGGTGACGTCATTTTTTCGATTTTCGCAAAAACAAGATGGCCGCCATACAAAATTATTATTGCTATATCTCCGGAACCGTTTGACATAAGTGGGGTGTGCTCAAACAAATGTTTTACAGGGGGTTGAGGGGCAGGTGGCTGTCAAATTTTTTTTTCAAGATGGCGGATCCAAGATGGCGGCCGGAAATGAAGTTGCTCCGATCCGGACGAAAATCGGTATCTGGGGGGTTTGGGGGACGAAGATTCCGAATATCGGGTCAGTTTTTCGATTCCACCATTTTCCAAGATGGCCACCATACAAGGAGTGGTGAGGCGAGGCCGCAGGCCGAGCCGAACCACGACGCCACGCCGCGAGGCGAGGCCGTAGGCCGAGGCGAGCTGCGTAAAAGGCGAGGCCGAAGGCCGAGCTCCGCGCAGGGCGTAGCCCGGAGCGTCCTCCTCCCAAATCCAAGATGGCCGCCATACAAGTTTAGATTCTAAAGGTGAGGCGAGGTCGAAGACCGAGCCGAACGCGCGAGACGAGGCCGAAGGCCGAGGCGAGCCGCGTATAGAGTGAGGCCGAAGGCCGAACTCCGCGTAGGGCGAAGCCCGGAGCGTCCCCCCCCAATCAAAGATAGCCGCCATACAAGTTTAGATTCTAAAGGTGAGGCGAGGTCGAAGACCGAGCCGAACGCGCGAGGCGAGGCCAAAGGCCGAGGCGAGCCGCGTATAGGGTGACGCCGAAGGCCGAACTCCGCGTAGGGCGAAGCCCGGAGCGTCCCCCCCCCCCAATTCTAGATGGCGGCAAGTTTAGATTCCAAAGGTGAGGCGAGGTCGAAGACCGAGCCGAACGCGCGAGGCGAGGCCGAAGGCCGAGGCGAGCCGCGTAAAGGGTGAGGCCGAAGGCCGAACTCCGCGTAGGGCAAAGCCCGGAGCGTCCCCCCCCAATCAAAGATGGCCGAGGCCGTAGGCCGAGGCGAGCTGCGTATTGGGCGAGGCCGAAGGCCGAGCTCCGCGTAGGGCGAAGCCCGAAGCGTCACCAAGCATATTACCAGCCGACCGCCATCATACCGACATGGGTGTCGTTTAATAAGTTTTCAGGGATGCTGATTTCAAAAATGACATCCATTTTGAAATCCAAGATGGCGGACATGGATTTTTTGGAAAATACCATCATGGGTGTCGTTTAATAGGTTTTCGGGGGTGCTGATTCCGAAAATGACATCCGTTTTGAAATCCAAGATGGCGGCCGTGAAAAACAAATAAAAATTAAAAACTTTTTTAAAATTTATAAAAAAAGGCACAACCGCCTCGCGACCTGCTTTAGCAGGTCGCGCACCACGCGAAACCTAGTTATTATATTATATAAAGCTACAATACCACTCACTGACTCACTGGGTGACAGAATTGTTCTCCCAGATGGAGCGGCGGGAGGTGAAAACTTTGTATGGAGGGTGTGGAGAGGGTGTTGCGGAGGGTACGGGAAAACCACGAGATCCTCGGATCCACCTTCTCATCAGGTGGCGACCCACCTTCGCGGGCGAACCGTTGCAGATGGAGCGGTGGCGCTCGAACTAAGGTCGACCCACACCCTGGTCGAATTCTAACGGTGACGTCATTTTTTTGATTTTCGCAAAAACAAGATGGCCGCCATACAAAATGATTATTGCTGTATCTCCGGAACCGTTTGACATAAGTGGGGTGTGCTCGAACAAATGTTTTACAGGGGGTTGAGGGGCAGGTGGCTGTCAAATTTTTTTTTCAAGATGGCGGATCCAAGATGGCGGCCGGAAATGAAGTTGCTCCGATCCGGACGAAAATCGGTATCTGGGGGGTTTGGGGGACGAAGATTCCGAATATCGGGTAAGTTTTTTGATTTCACCATTTTCCAAGATGGCTGCCATACAAGGAATGGTGAGGCGAGGCCGCAGGCCTTGGTGAGGCGAGGGCGTAGCCCGGAGCGTCCCCCCCCCAAATCCAAGATGGCCGCCATACAAGTTAGATTCTAAAGGTGCGGCGAGGTCGAAGACCGAGCCGAACGCGCGAGGCGAGGCCGAAGGCCGAGCTGAGCCGCGCATAGTGTGAGGCCGAAGGCCGAACTCCGCGTAGGGCGAAGCCCGGAGCGTCCCCCCCCCCCCAATTCTAGATGGCGGTAAGTTTAGATTCTTAAGGTGAGGCGAGGTCGAAGACCGAGCCGAACGCGCGAGGCAAGGCCGAAGGCCGAGGCGAGCCGCGTATAGGGTGAGGCCGAAGGCCGACCTCCGCGTTGGGCGAAGCCCGGAGCGTCCCCCCCTCCCCCTAATTAAAGATGGCCGCCATACAAGTTTAGATTTTTAAGGTGAGGCGAGGTCGAAGACCGAGCCGAACGCGCGAGGCGAGGCCGAAGGCCGAGGCGAGCCGCGTATAGCGTGAGGCCGAAGGCCGAACTCCGCGTAGGGCGAAGCCCGGAGCGTCCCCCCCAATCAGAGATGGCCGCCATATAAGTTTAGATTATTAAGGTGAGGCGAGGTCGCAGACCGAGCCGAATGCGCGAGCCAAGGCCGTAGGCCGAGGCGAGCCGCGTGTAGGGCGAGGCCGAAGGCCGAGCTCCGCGTAGGGCGAAGCCCGAAGCGTCACCAAGCATATTACCAGCCGACCGCCATCATACCGACATGGGTGTCGTTTAATAGGTTTTCAGGGGTGCTGATTTCGAAAATGACATCCATTTTAAAATCCAAGATGGCGGACATGGATTTTTTGGAAAATACCGTCATGGGTGTCGTTTAATAGGTATTCGGGGGTGCTTATTCCGAAAATGACATACGTTTTGAAATCCAAGATGGCGAACATAAATTTTTTGCTAAATATCGTCATGGGTGTCGTTTTTTGGGTATTCAGGGGTGCTGATTAAGAAAATAACATCCATTTTTAAATCCAAGATGGCGGCCGTAAAAAACAAAAAAAAATTCAAAACTTTTTTAAATTTATAAAAAAAGGCACAACCGCCTCGCGACCTGCTTTAGCAGGTCGCGCACCACGCGAAACCTAGTTATATTATATAAAACTACAATACCACTCACTCACTCACTCACTAGGTGACATAATTGTTCTCCCAGATGGAGCGGCGGGAGGTGAAAACTTGATATGGGGTCTGCGGAGTGGGTGACGCGGAGGGTACGGGAAAACCTCGAGATCCTCGGATCCACCTTCTCATCAGGTGGCGACCCACCATCCCGGGCGAACCGTTGCAGATGGAGCGGTGGCGCTCGAACAAAGGTCGACCCACACCCTGTACGAATTCTACCAGTGACGTCATTTTTTCGATTTTCGCAAAAACAAGATGGCCGCCATACAAAATGATTATTGCTGTATCTCCGGAACCGTTTGACATAAGTGGGGAGTGGTCGAATAAATGTTTTACAGGGGGGTGAGGGGTAGGTGGCTAACAAAAAAAAATTAAAAACTTTTTTTAAATTTTAAAAAAAAGCACAACCGCCTTGCGACCTGCTTTAGCAGGTCGCGCACCACGCGAAACCTAGTTATTTTATATTTTATTATTTTATTATATTATATAAAGCTACAATACCACTCACTCACTGACTGACTGGGTGACAGAATTGTTCTCCCAGATGGAGCGGCGGGAGGTGAAAACTTTGAATGGGGGGTGTGAAGAGGGTGGCGCGGAGGGTACGGAAAAACCTCGAGATCCTCGGATCCACCTTCTCATCGGGTGGCAACCCACCTTCCCGGGCGAACCGTTGCAGATGGAGCGGTGGCGCTCGAACAAAGGTCGACCCACACCCTGGTCGAATTCTACCGGTGACGTCATTTTTTCGATTTTCGCAAAAACAAGATGGCCGCCATACAAAATGATTATTGCTGTATCTCCGGAACCGTTTGACATAAGTGGGGTGTGCTCAAACAAATGTTTTACAGGGGGGTGAGGGGCAGGTGGCTGTCAATTTTTTTTTTCAAGATGGCGGATCCATGATGGCGGCCGAAAATGAAGTTGCTCCGATCCGGACGAAAATCGGTATCTGGGGGGTTTGGGGGACGAAAATTCCGAATATTGAGTCAGTTTTTCGATTCCACCATTTTCCAAGATGGCCGCCATACAAGGAGTGGTGAGGCGAGGCCGCAGGCCGAGGCGAACCACGACGCCACGCCGCGAGGCGAGGCCGTAGGCCGAGGCGAGCTGCGTAAAAGGCGAGGCCGAAGGCTGAGCTCCGCGCAGGGCGTAGCCCGGAGCGTCCTCCCCCCAAATCCAAGATGGCCGCCATACAAGTTTAGATTCTAAAAGTGAGGCGAGGTCGAAGACCGAGCCGAACGCGCGAGACGAGGCCGAAGGCCGAGGCGAGCCGCGTATAGGGTGAGGCCGAAGGCCGAAGTCCGCGTAGGGCGAAGCCCGGAGCGTCCCCCCCCCAATCAAAGATGGCCGCCATACAAGTTTAGATTTTTAAGGTGAGGCGAGGTCGCAGACCGAGCCGAACGCGCGAGCCGAGGCCGTAGGCCGAGGCGAGCTGCGTATAGGGCGAGGCCGAAGGCCGAGCTCCGCGTAGGGCGAAGCCCGAAGCGTCACCAAGCATACTACCAGCCGACCGCCATCATACCGACATGGGTGTCGTTTAATAGGTTTTCAGGGGTGCTGATTTCGAAAATGACATCCATTTTGAAATCCAAGATGGCGGACATGGATTTTTTGGAAAATACCGTCATGGGTGTTGTTTAATAAGTTTTCGGGGGTGCTGATTCATAAAATGACATACGTTTTGAAATCCAAGATGGCGGACGTAAATTTTTTGAAAAATATCGTCATGGGTATCGTTTTTGGGTATTCAGGGGTGCTGATAAAGAAAATAACATCCATTTTTAAATCCAAGATGGCGGCCGTGAAAAACAAAAAGAAATTAAAAACTTTTTTAAAATTTATAAAATAAGGCACAACCGCCTCGCGACCTGCTTTAGCAGGTCGCGCACCACGCAAAACCTAGTTATTATATTATATAAAGCTGCAATACCACTCACTCACTCACTGACTGGGTGACAGAATTGTTCTCCCAGATGGAGCGGCGGGAGGTGAAAACTTTGTATGGAGGGTGTGGAGAAGGTGTCGCGGAGGGTACGGGAAAACCTCGAGATCCTCGGATCCACCTTCTCATCAGGTGGCGACCCACCTTCCCGGGCGAACCGTTGCAGATGGAGCGGTGGCGCTCGAACTAAGGTCGATCCACACCCTGGTCGAATTCTACCGGTGACGTCATTTTTTCGATTTTCGCAAAAACAAGATGGCCGCCATACAAAATTTTTATTGCTATATCTCCGGAACCGTTTGACATAAGTGGGGTGTGCTCAAACAAATGTTTTACAGGGGGTTGAGGGGCAAGTGGCTGTCAAATTTTTTTTTCAAGATGGCGGATCCAAGATGGCGGCCGGAAATGAAGTTGCTCCGATCCGGACGAAAATCGGTATCTGGGGGGTTTGGGGGACGAAGATTCCGAATATCGGGTAAGTTTTTCGATTCCACCATTTTCCAAGATGGCCACCATACAAGGAGTGGTGAGGCGAGGCCGCAGGCCGAGCCGAACCACGACGCCACGCCGCGAGGCGAGGCCGTAGGCCGAGGCGAGCTGCGTAAAAGGCGAGGCCGAAGGCCGAGCTCCGCGCAGGGCGTAGCCCGGAGCGTCCTCCCCCCAAATCCAAGATGGCCGCCATACAAGTTTAGATTCTAAAGGTGAGGCGAGGTCGAAGACCGAGCCGAACGCGCGAGACGAGGCCGAAGGCCGAGGCGAGCCGCGTATAGAGTGAGGCCGAAGGCCGAACTCCGCGTAGGGCGAAGCCCGGAGCGTCCCCCCCCAATCAAAGATAGCCGCCATACAAGTTTAGATTCTAAAGGTGAGGCGAGGTCGAAGACCGAGCCGAACGCGCGAGGCGAGGCCAAAGGCCGAGGCGAGCCGCGTATAGGGTGAGGCCGAAGGCCGAACTCCGCGTAGGGCGAAGCCCGGAGCGTCCCCCCCCCCCAATTCTAGATGGCGGCAAGTTTAGATTCCAAAGGTGAGGCGAGGTCGAAGACCGAGCCGAACGCGCGAGGCGAGGCCGAAGGCCGAGGCGAGCCGCGTATAGGGTGAGGCCGAAGGCCGAACTCCGCGTAGGGCAAAGCCCAGAGCGTCCCCCCCCCAATCAAAGATGGCCGAGGCCGTAGGCCGAGGCGAGCTGCGTATTGGGCGAGGCCGAAGGCCGAGCTCCGCGTAGGGCGAAGCCCGAAGCGTCACCAAGCATATTACCAGCCGACCGCCATCATACCGACATGGGTGTCGTTTAATAAGTTTTCAGGGATGCTGATTTCAAAAATGACATCCATTTTGAAATCCAAGATGGCGGACATGGATTTTTTGGAAAATACCATCATGGGTGTCGTTTAATAGGTTTTCGGGGGTGCTGATTCCGAAAATGACATACGTTTTGAAATCCAAGATGGCGGCCGTGAAAAACAAATAAAAATTAAAAACTTTTTTAAAATTTATAAAAAAAGGCACAACCGCCTCGCGACCTGCTTTAGCAGGTCGCGCACCACGCGAAACCTAGTTATATTATATAAAGCTACAATACCACTCACTGATTGACTGACTGACTGACTGACTGGGTGACAGAATTGTTCTCCCAGATGGAGAGGCGGGAGGTGAAAACTTTGTATGGGGGGTGTGGAGAGGGTAGTGCGGAGGGTACGGGAAAACCTCGAGATCCTCGGATCCACCTTCTCATCGGGTGGCGACCCACCTTCCCGGGCGAACCGTTGCAGATGGAGCAGTGGCGCTCGAACTAAGATCGATCCACACCCTGGTCGAATTCTAATGGTGACGTCATTTTTTCGATTTTCGCAAAAACAAGATGGCCGCCATACAAAATGTTTATTGCTGTATCTCCGGAACCGTTTGACATAAGTGGGGTGTGCTCGAACAAATGTTTTACAGGGGGGTGAGGGGCAGGTGGCTGTCAAATTTTTTTTTCAAGATGGCGGATCCAAGATGGCAGCCGGAAAAGAAGTTGCTCCGATCCGGACGAAAATCGGTATCTGGGGGGTTTGGGGGACGAAGATTCCGAATATTGGGTCAGTTTTTCGATTTCACCATTTTCCAAGATGGCCGCCATACAAGGAGTGGTGAGGCGAGGCCGCAGGCCGAGCCGAACCACGACGCCACGCTGCGAGGCGAGGCCGTAGGCCGAGGCGAGCTGCGTAAAAGACGAGGCCGAAGGCCGAGCTCCGCGCAGGGCGTAGCCCGGAGCGTCCCCCCCCAAATCCAAGATGGCTGCCATACAAGTTTAGATCCTAAAGGTGAGGCGAGGTCGCAGACCGAGCCGAACGCGCGAGCCGAGGCCGTAGGCCGAGGCGAGCTGCGTATAGGGCGAGGCCGAAGGCCGAGCTCCGCGTAGGGCGAAGCCCGAAGCGTCACCAAGCATATTACCAGCCGACCGCCATCATACCGACATGGGTGTCGTTTAATAGGTTTTCAGGGGTGCTGATTTCGAAAATGACATCCATTTTGAAATCCAAGATGGCGAACATGGATTTTTTTGGGAAATACCGTCATGGGTGTCCTTTAATAGGTTTTCGGGGGTGCTGATTCCGAAAATGACAAAAAAGTTTAAATCCAAGATGGCGGACATAAATTTTTTGCAAAATATCGTCATTGGTGTTGTTTTTTGGGTATTCAGGGGTGCTGATTAAGAAAATAACATCCATTTTTAAATCCAAGATGGCGGCCGTGAAAAACAAAAAAAAAATTAAAAACTTTTTTAAAATTTATAAAGAAAGGCACAACCGCCTCGCGACCTGCTTTAGCAGGTCGCGCACCACGCGAAACCTAGTTATATTATATAAAGCTACAATACCACTCACTCACTCACTCACTGGGTGACAGAATTGTTCTCCCAGATGGAGCGGCGGGAGGTGAAAACTTTGTATGGAGGTTGTGGAGAGGGTGTTGCGGAGGGTACGGGAAAACCTCGAGATCCTCGGATCCACCTTCTCATCAGGTGGCGACCCACCTTCGCGGGCGAACCGTTGCAGATGGAGCGGTGGCGCTCGAACTAAGGTCGACCCACACCCTGGTCGAATTCTAACGGTGACGTCATTTTTTTGATTTTCGCAAAAACAAGATGGCCGCCATACAAAATGATTATTGCTGTATCTCCGGAACCGTTTGACATAAGTGGGGTGTGCTCGAACAAATGTTTTACAGGGTGGTGAGGAGCAGGTGGCTGTCAAATTTTTTTTTCAAGATGGCGGATCCAAGATGGCGGCCGGAAATGAAGTTGCTCCGATCCTGACGAAAATCGGTATCTGGGGGGTTTGGGGGACGAAGATTCCGAATATCGGGTCAGTTTTTCGATTCCACCATTTTCCAAGATGGCCGCCATACAAGGAGTGGTGAGGCGAGGCCGCAGGCCGAGGCGAACCACGACGCCACGCCGCGAGGCGAGGCCGTAGGCCGAGGCGAGCTGCGTAATAGGCGAGGCCAAAGGCCGAGCTCCGCGCAGGGCGTAGCCCGGAGCGTCCCCTGCCCCCCCAAATCCAAGATGGCCGCCATACAAGTTTAGATTCTAAAGGTGAGGCGAGGTCGAAGACCGAGCCGAACGCGCGAGACGAGGCCGAAGGCCGAGGCGAGCCGCGTATAGGGTGAGGCCGAAGGCCGAACTCCGCGTAGGGCGAAGCCCGGAGCGTCCCCCCCCTCAATCAAAGATGGCCGCCATACAAGTTTAGATTTTTAAGGTGAGGCGAGGTCGCAGACCGAGCCGAACGCGCGAGCCGAGGCCGTAGGCCGAGGCGAGCTGCGTATAGGGCGAGGCCGAAGGCCGAGCTCCGCGTAGGGCGAAGCCCGAAGCGTCACCAAGCATCTTACCGGCCGACCGCCATGAAATTTTCGAGCATGCCGACATGGGTGTCGTTTAATAGGTTTTCGGGGATGCTGATTATGAAACTGACATCCATTTCGAAATCCAAGATGGCGGTCGTGACAAACCAAAAAAAGTATGAACGCCTTTTTGACCCTACAAATAGGGTAGCACAACCGCCTCGCGGCCTGCTTTAGCAGGTCGCGCACCACGCAAAACCTTGTTATTATTATACTATATAAAGCTACATTACCACTGACTCACTGACTGACTGATTGATATAATTGTTCTCCCAGAAGCAGGGTCGGGAGGTGAAAATAATGTATGAAGGGTGTGGTCAGAATTTTTTGTCGAGTATGGGAAAACCTCGACATCTTCGGATTCTCCTCCTCATCAGCTCGTGACCCACCATCCCGGGCGAACCGTTGGAGTTAGACCGGTAGGGCTCAAACAAAGGTCGACCGACACCCTTGTCAAAGGTGACAATTTTTTTTCGATTTTCAAAAAAACAAGATGGCCGCCATACTAACGTGATATTTTGGTATATCCTCCGATTCGGACTAAACTCGGTATCCAGGGGTTTTTGGGGTGGCTGAATCCGAATATCTGGTAAGTTTTTCAATTCTGCCATTTTCCAAGATGGCCGCCATACAAGGAGTGGTGAGGCGAGGCCAAAGGCCGAGCCGAACCACGATGCGCCGCGAGGCGAGGCCGCAGGCCGAGGCGAGCCGCGTACAAGGCGAGGCCGAAGGCCGAGCTCCGCGTAGGGCGAAGCCCGGAGCGTCCCCCCCCCCAATCCAAGATGGCCGCCATTTAAGTTTAGATTCTAAAGGTGAGGCGAGGTCGTAGACCGCAATCCGAAAATTTCATATCCGCCATCTTGGATTTTAGTTGGGGAAATCGTGACGCGAAGAGCGAAGCCCGGAGCGTCTCGATTCTCCCCACCAAAAATCCAAGATGGCGGGTATGAAATTTTCGGGCATACCGACATAGGTGTCGTTTAATAGGTTTTCGGGGGTGCTGAATCCGAAAATGATATCCATTTTGAAATCCAAGATGGCGGACATGCATTTTTCTCAAAAACTGTCATGGGTGTCGTTTAATACGTTTTTTGGGGTGCTGATTGCGAAAATGACATCTATTTTTAAATCCAAGATGGCGGACATGCAGTTAAAAAAAAATATGTCATGGGTGTCGTTTAATAGGTTTTCAGGGATGCTGATTACGAAACTTACATCCATTTTGAAATCCAAGATGTCGGTCGTGACAAACCAAAAAAAGTATGAACGCCTTTTT
Organism: Aproaerema taeniolella; assembly: GCA_949987775.1. NCBI lineage: Eukaryota > Metazoa > Arthropoda > Insecta > Lepidoptera > Gelechiidae > Aproaerema > Aproaerema taeniolella. The sequence goes on from OX465244.1 coordinate 12,790,389, forward strand.
GACCCTACAAATAGGGTAGCACAACCGCCTCGCGGCCTGCTTTAGCAGGTCGCGCACCACGCGAAACCTAGTATATTATATAAAGCTACAATACCACTCACTGACTCACTGGGTGACAGAATTGTTCTCCCAGATGGAGCGGCGGGAGGTGAAAACTTTGTATGGGGGTTGTGGAGAGGGTGTCGCGGAGGGTACGGGAAAACCTCGAGATCCTCGGATTCACCTTCTCATCAGGTGGCGACCCACCTTCCCGGGCGAACCGTTGCAAATGGAGCGGTGGCGCTCGAACTATGGTCGACCCACACCCTGGTCGAATTCTACCAGTAACGTCATTTTTTCGATTTTCGCAAAAACAAGATTGCCGCCATACAAAATGTTTATTGCTGTATCTCCGGAATCGTTTGACATAAGTGGAGTGTACTCGAACAAATGTTTTACAGGGAAGTGAGATGCAGGTTGCTGTCAAATCTTTTTTTCAAGATGGCAGCCGAAAATTGAGTTGCTCCGATCCGGACGAAAATCGGTATCTGGGGAGTTTGGGGGACGAAGATTCCGAATATCGGGTTAATTTTTCGATTCCACCATTTTCCAAGATTGCCGCCATACAAGAAGTGGTGAGGCGAGGCCGCAGGCCGAGCCGAACCACGACGCCACGCCGCGAGGCGAGGCCGTAGGCCTAGGCGAGCTACGTAGAAGGCGAGGCCAAAGGCCGAGCTCCGCGTAGGGCGTAGCCCGGAACGTCCCCCTCCCAAATCCAAGATGGCCGCCATACAAGTTTGTATTCTAAAGGTGAGGCGAGGTCGCAGACCGAGCCGGACGCGCGAGGCGAGGCCGAAGGCCGAGACGAGCCGCGTTTAGGGTGAGGCCGAAGGCCGAACTCCGCGTAGGGCGAAGCCCGGAGCGTCACCAAGCATATTACCAGCCGACCGCCATCATACCGACATGGGTGTCGTTTAATAGGTTTTCAGGGGTGCTGATTTCGAAAATGACATCCATTTTTAAATCCAAGATGGCGGACATGGATTTTTTGGAAAATACCGTCATGGGTGTCCTTTAATAGGTTTTCGGGGGTGCTGATTCCGAAAATGACATACGTTTTGAAATCCAAGATTGCGGACATAAATTTTTTGCAAAATATCGTCATGGGTGTCGTTTTTTGGGTATTCAGGGGTGCTGTTTAAGAAAATAACATCCTTTTGTAATTCCAAGATGGCGGCCGTGAAAAACAAAAAAAATTAAAAACTTTTTTGAAATTTATAAAAAAAGGCACAACCGCCTCGCGATCTGCTTTAGCAGGTCGCGCACCACGCGACACCTAGTAATACTATATAAATTGTTTTCCCAGAAGGAGGGTCGGGAGGTGAAAATGTTGTACGAGGGGTGTGATCAGATTTTTTTGTCATGTATGGGAAAACCTCGACATCTTCGGATTCTCCTCCTTATTAGGCCGTGACCCACCTTCCTGGGCAAACCGTTGGAGTTGGACCAGTAGTGCTAGAACAAAGGTCGACTTACACCCTAGTCGAAGTCTACCGGTGACAATTTTTTTTCGATTTTCAAAAAAACAAAATGGCCGCCATACTAAAGTGATATTTCATTATATACTCCGATTCAGACCAAACTCGGTATCAGGGGGTTTTTCTGGTTGCTGAACCCGAATATCTAAAAAGTTTTTTGATTCCTCCATTTTCCAAGATGGCCGCTATAAAGGAGTTATATAAGGCCACGACGAGCTGCATATAAGGCAAGGCCAAAGGCCAAGCTCCGCGTTGGCGAAGCCCGGAGCGTTCCTCCCCTAATTTCAAGATGGCCGCCATTCAAGTTTAGATTCTGAAGATGAGGCGAGGTCGTAGACCGAGCCGAACGCGCGAAGCAAGGCCGAAGGCCAAGCCGAGCTGCGTATAGGCCGAGCTCCGCGTAGGGTGAAGCCCGAAGCGTCACCAAGCATCTTATCTGCCACCCGCCATCCAAAATCCAAGTTGGCGGATATGCATTTTTTGTGAAAAATTTTCATGAGTGTCATTTGATAGGTTTTCGGGATTGCTGATTCCGAAAATGACATCCATTTTGAAATCCAATATGGCGGACACGCATTTTTGGTTAAAATCCATCATGGGTGTCGTTTGATAGGTTTTCGGGGGTGCAGATTACAAAACTGACATCCATTTTAAAATCCAAGATGGCGGCCGTGAAAAAATAAAAAAAGGCAAATTTTTTTGACCCTACAAATAGGGTAGCACAACCGCCTCGCTTTGGCAGGTCGCGCACCACGCGAAAACCAGTTTATACTATATAAAGCTACATTACCATTGACTGACTCACTCACTGATTAACATAATTGTTCTCCCAGAAGGAGGGTTGGGAGGTAAAAATGATGTATGGGGATGTAGTTACAATTTTTTGTCAAGTATGAGAAAGCCTCGATATTTTTGGATTCTTCTCCTCATCAGGTCGCGACCCACCTTCCTTGGCGAACCGTTGAAGTCGGACCCATCGTGCTTGAACATAAGTCAACCGGCACCCTGGTCAAAGTTTAACGGTGACAAAATATTTTCGAATTTCAAAAAAACAAGACCAAATTCGGTATCCGGGGGTTTTAGGGGTCGCTGAATCTGAATATCTAGTAAAATTTTTTATTTCGCCACTTACCAAGATGGATGCCATACAAGGAGTCACGACGCGTCGCGAGGCAACGCCGCAAGTCGAGGCCAGCTGCGTATAAGGCGAGGCCGAAGGCCGAGCTCCGTGTAGGGCGAAGCCCGGAGCGTCCCCCCCCAATCCAAAATGGCAGCCATTCAAGTTTAGATTTATAGGATGAGGCGAGGTCGAAGGCCGAGGCGAGCTCCGTATAGGGCGAGGCCGAAGGCCGAGCTCCGCGTATGGCAAAGCCCGGAGTGTCACCAAGCATATTACCCGCCGACCGCCACCCGAAAATTTTCGGGCATGCCGACATGGATGTTGTTTAATATGTTGTCGGGGGTGCTGATTTCGAAAATGACTTTCAAAGATTGCTGTCGTGACAAACCAAAAAAAGTATGAACGCCTTTTTGACCCTAAAAATAGGGTAGCACAACCGCCTCGCGGCCTGCTTTAGCAGGTCGCGCACCACGCGAAAAATAGTTGCAACTAAAACTCTAATCAAAACTCATCAAAAATCAATTGCCGGCACGCGTCCCGCGTAAATTCCATCTCATCCTCCTCAAACAAAGAAAATTATAACTCAAACTTGGTGAATAGTTGTGAAAGGTGAATGTGCCCTGGCCTGGACTGCCATTGAAATGCAATGTTACGCGTCAATCTCAAGAGCGGAATCCAAGAAGCAATCAACAAGGTTTCTTTTCCACGGCCCCTCCATGGCCGGTTTGGTCGAGTGGTAGTGACGCTGCCTCTCGATCGGTGGGTCCTGGGTTCGATTCCCAGTCAGGGCAAATATTTGTGTAAAAAGCAGATGTTTGTTTTCGGGTCATGGGTTCAAATTCAAATTCAAATTCAAATTGTTTATTTGGGTGTTTGTGCCTGTCTTTGTGTGTTCCAAGGGACCCACGATACAAGGGAAACCTTAATGTGGGCCTTTGAGTGTGAAGCGTCTTTTTTTTTCTTTTTTTTAAATATGATAATGACTTTGAAAAATACATGATCATACCCGAGTCCTTATCGACGGATCTCAAATATTGGCTGAGGGCAATAGAACACTCATCGCACCGAATTAGAGACGACAACTACGAAGTTGAAATTTATTCTGACGCCTCAACTATGGGGTGCGGCGCGGCCTGCGGCGATGATACCGCTAGCGGAGCGTGGTCTGAGGTCGAACAGGAACTTCATATCAATACTCTCGAATTACTAGCTGCATTCTTCGCTTCAAAAATATTTGCCGAAAAATATACTTCTACTGCTATTGCTGTCGATAATTCTACTGCTATTGCTTATATCAATCGCATGGGCGGCATCCAGTTCCCGCACCTAACAGATATTGCGAGACAAATCTGGCAATGGTGTGAAGCCAGAAATATTTTTGTTTATGCTTCATACATAAAATCTGCGGAAAATGTAGTCGCAGATGCCGAGTCGCGAAAAACTCATCCTGACATAGAAAGGGAAATCAATAACTCCGCCTATAAAAAAATAATCACAAAATTCTCTACTCCGGAGTTAGACTTATTCGCCAGCCGAATCAATAATAAATGCCCAAAACATGTCTCATGGCATAGTGATCCAGATGCTTTCGCGATAAATGCCTTCACCATTATCTGGAACAAGATGTTTTTTTATGCTTTCCCGCCTTTTTCAGTGATACCTACATAAGGCACTTCGTTAAATTATCACCGACAAAGCAATAGGAATCATAGTCGTGCCGCTATGGCTTACACAACCATGGTTTCCAGTTTTCCAAAACCTTATAATATCGGACATTATATATTTCACGCCAAATGACCGTGCTATCATTTCTCATTCCAGCACACGGAATATTCATTCCAATCTTACGCTGGCAGCCGCGATATTATCCGGTCAGCGCTACTACGACGCGGAGTACCGCAGTCGTCAATAGATATAATGTTAGCATCTATATCCAATAGTTCACATAAACAGTACAATGTATATATATCAAAAGTTGGTTTGATTGTTGCAAATTGATTTGTACTCAGCGACAATAGACAAGGTTATAGAATTCCTTACAAAATTGTATAACGGCGGCTATCAGTATGGTTCTTTGAAAAGTTGAATGTCCGCGTTATCTCTTATTCTGGGACCCAATTTGCCGGAGGACTATCGCATAAAAAGATTTCTTCAGGTTAAGACCACCCGCTCCCAAATACGGCACCACGTGGGATACAGACTGTGTTCTTGATCATGTATCTACCCTAACGAGGAAATCTCGTTGGAAAAGTTAGCTAGAAAATGTGCAACATTGCTTGCTCTAGGTACAGCACACAGGGTACAAACTCTTTCAAAAATTAATATACAAAACATACAAATTACTAACAATAAAATTATGATAAAAATCCCTGATTTAATTAAAACTTCGAGAATCGGTAACAATCAACCTGTACTTGTTTTACCTTTCTATCTTCCTAAGCCTGAAAGCTGCCCTGCTAAGTCTCTGGTTTCTTATTTAGAAAGAACCACATCACTGCGCAATTCAAAGATATTCTTTATGAGTTTCAAAAAACATACAAACCCGTCAGTACACAGACTCTGAGTCGATGGATAAAATGTACACTCGGAGACAGTGGCATAGATGTGTCAATTTACTCTGCTTATAGCACACGATACGCGGCCACGTCACGAGCTCACGAGCAGGGGATCAGCGTGGAGCAGATCCGCAAAACGGCGGGCTAGAGTGACACCTCCATCACGTTCGCTAAATTTTACAACAGTACTGTTCTGAGCTCAGACGAGACCGCGTTAGCTTCTGCTATATTAAATAGGAACACTTCATAAACTGATATAAATTTTAATATATTACATTACATAATGTAATAGGTACATAGGATAGGAATGTAGAATAACTCGTGGTCAAATAAAAATAATACTCAGAATTACGTTTATTATTTATTAATTTCTCCTATTTCCAGAAATACCTAAATATCTCTCAAAGTCTACATTGTGTGAAGAATAAGATCTATTTATTTCTTCGGAAGAACCACTCGTATAATTTTGATAGAACTTCATTTTAGGTAAGTTCGTTTAATCATCAAAAATACTTGATTATACGTATTTTGCGGACACGAAAGTCCTCAATTGAGTGTTATTAATTTTTTACGCTCTTTAGATTTGGTATGCTTATATTTCATTTCCATGTCATAGTCCATCGAATTGGCATTTTTTGCCTTACATCAAATGAGGTGGTTCTGATTTTTTTTTGAGTTGGTATTGATGAAACGGGTGATGACAAATCCAAGTTTTCGACCTCGAAAGCCTCCGGGATCACAGTCAAATATTTGAAAATTCATTATTTTTTTTTTCTTTAGTTTTATTCAATTTTTACCACCAAGGACCTATGTTATGGTAAAAGTTACATATACATTTTTTAGTAGACTAAATTTACAATAAAATGAAAATAATTTGGTTTCACGCTGAAACGGCTCACGTGTGTTTCGGTTTTATCTTAATAAGTTTTATCTTAAGGAACAAGTTTTATCTTATGGAAGTAATTACGCGCGGTGCTCGTAAACAAAATGCATGTACGATGAGTGAACCGTACACACTGGCAACCCCAGAAAGGGGTAGGAGATGAGAGAGAAAGAGAGACGCCAATTACGAAGCAAGTAAAAGAAGTTAGGTATCAAAGTTAAAAGTAATGCTTCCTGTTGAATCCGGTTGTGAACAGTCTGAAGTTCAATTCTTCGCCGGTGGTTCTCCTTTTCTGTTTTTTGTTACACTAGTATGTTCTGCGCTTCTTCAAAGACCACATCACGAGTGTAATAATAATTGTTGCTAAAGCAAGGAACGTCGTTTGTTGAAATAATGAAAGGCAGAACTTCGTTCTCTTTCTGAGAAACTTGTAGTGTAATCTTGTCAGTGACTGTGGTTCCAGAGAACCAATTAGTTATGTTGTGATAAGTGAGATTTTTTATATTTTTTTTATTATAAGATGGGTTATCTCTTGACCTCAATCTTGATCATAAGGTCAAAGATGAGGTCGACGATGGAGCGAGGTAACCCAGAAAATGCCTATGAAAATGCCTGATTCACAATGTTATTCACCATAGAGTTCAAAGTTGGTATCTCGAAGTTGTCTTGTAAATCCATGTTGCTTTTATAAAGGTTGTGAGGGTGAATAGTTAAGTCAGTAAACTGTAACATACAACCTTGGTCAAAGGTAAAAATACCATGTGACGTCATTTCATGAGTTTCGACATCACACGTATTTTTGAAATTTTGGCAATTTTTGAACGGCCTTAACACATTAACTGTTTGGCCTACCTCCTTGGTGGTAAAAATTGACTAAAACTAAAAAAATAAATAATAAATTTTCAAATATTTGACTGTGATCCCGGAGGCTTTCGAGGTCGAAATCTTGGATTTGTCATCACCCGTTTCATCACTACCAACTCATAAAAAAATCAGAACCACTTCATTTGATCTAAGGCAACAATTCTTTTTTAACGCAATTTCAATGAGCTATTATCGCCCGACATCCATGTGATATTTGAGCGAGTTGTTACCAAATAAAGCTTGAAATTAAGCCCTATAGTATCAGTTTCAGACCAAAACTCGATAATATTTTGATTAATAATTAGCCTTTTCTTGAACTTTTTCGCATTATTCATATACGCCTAAAACCCTAACTAAAAATATATTTTTAGAACAGCTTTAAAGGCTCAATAGATTTTCAGTTTTATATGCCAATTTTTACCAGTAGATTTCAATTTCCGTTAATGGTAGCATTAAAATGCTATTGCTCCGTATTTCCTAACGTGTGGTATTTCTACAAAATACAACAAGCCACTGCTCAAGGAAAAGCCTTCAAAGTTACGGACTTTAATACGTTGTATGGAGGGTCAAAAATTTATTTCCCTTGTTCAATTTCAAGGTCTAAGTTTAATTTTTTTTTTAAAACCTACTCACTTGTTCCAAACTTCAATTTTCCAGTATGCTGTGTAGCCTTTCCATATGTACTCAAACATGACTTCCTCTCCGACCCCAGTGCATACGAACTTAACAGGTTTGTCGAACAATACCTCATCGGTAGCAAGTGATATTTTAACTTCATCTAAAAGTGCATAAATTGTCAATCAGTGAATGAATGAATGGGTTTAAGACCATTGTACACCAAGCTGGGCCTCGATTCTGTAACTTTAGTTGTGTGTCGATGGAATGGAGGCCATTTTATCTATTCAGGTGGCGAAATTGAAAATTGTTTAATTTTCATATATCTGCTGTTATGAAAATTAAATAGTTTTAATTGTCGGGGGGTGGTTCCCCGACCAGTAGCACCACCACTAACCGAACGTAAAGTTGCAAACTTCCTAGCAATTGTAAATTCATTTGGCGGTGGCGCCACCAGTCAAAGCAGCCATCATCAGGTGTATGAAATTTAGATAATTCTTAATTTCGCCACCTGAACAGATAAAATGGCAACCATTACTGAACACAATACAACACAACTGAAGTTACAGAATCGGGGTCCTGGTCTAATGCCGGTTGATACATAGGTAAATACTGCTTGAGACTGATTTATTATCGAAACTAATAAATTAAAAAAAATAAAAAGATGTATTATTAACTAACTAAATAGACCCAGTAGATCTAGTTTATTACGAGTATCATGTTTCTTTTTTGTTTTATTATGGAAACCAAGAGCCAATATAGGGAAATATCCAAAGGATTTTAGGTTATGTCCCGTGGGACTTATCTCCGCCATACGGATAACTGGTGTGTTCTTATTTGGCATGTTTTCCTAAATACAAAAAGTGCGGCCGTCATCTCGTAGAGGTATGGAGGGGGTAGCTATGATGTAGTAAAGATGGCGGCTGGGCTTATTCTATTAAGCGGGATTTCTAGATAACTCTGGACCGATTTACCCAAATAAGGTGTCAAATGAAAGCCCATATAATGCACTTCATTTAACTTTTTACGTTTGTTCATGTTAATCTATTACCAAATGATTTTTAGAATATCTTTGTAAATAATAGGATATTGTAGATTGAGCTTAATTAAATTTATTGCCATTTTAATCCGCTTTTGAATGAGCCTTAAATCATAATCACAGTCATTTAAGTGAACTTCATCGTCGTCGGTAACGACCAGGGGCCTAATCGCGCTAATTTTAACGATTTTACCAAAGAACAATTATCGTTAAATTTTTCATTTTTTTTCACGATTTTGTTGAATTTTGTTTCAATTTGTGTATAAAAGCAATCGTTCATAACAAAAAAACCGGCCAAGAGCATGTCGGGACACGCGCATTGTAGGGTTCCGTAGCAGCATGGTTCAAATATGCAGGTGGCTTCTTAATTCTACGAGCATATTGACGGTTAAACCGCTAATAATGTCTAAAAACGAGGTCACAAAGAAAGAAGGTAAATAAAGGAGAATTATAAATTCCAGCGCCACAAGGAAAATGAAAAAATAATCATCTGTTTAAGAACCAACTCGCGTTGATGCAAACGGTTGTATAAAAAAATGTTTACATTACGTATTTATTTAAAACTGGTGTACTATCGTCACGGTCATAGTCAGAGATGTAAGAGACTAAAGTCTTTTAAGGCTTATTAAAAGACTCGCCTCCATCTTACAGGACTTGACTCTAAAATTAAAACTGAAAGTTCGAGTTTTTATTAATAAGACAGTCGTTTTATTAAAAGACTAAAAACTGAAACGACTCGAGTTGTTTTCAAAAGACTGAAAGACTTAACCAACTCCAGCTGATTTTAAAAGACTTAAACGACTCGAGTTCTTTTATTTAAAAGGGCTTGCACCGCAGTTTGTGTGTGATATTCAAAATATCATTTGTAACCTATAAACCAAAAGGAATAATTCACGCCTAAACCACTAAATACATTTTAATAAAATTAAACAGTAGGATAAAATTATAAAAGTATTTACATTCTATCAACACATACCTTTTTTAAATACAGTTAATTTTGCATCCACAGACTTGATGTCCTTGCCCTTGTCTTGCTACATTTAATATTATTATTACCTACCTATTTAACCTTTTTAACACATTTACACTCCATATGTGTGAATGTATCGTGCAAAGCTGATTTGTTTAGTGTAGTGTCCATGGTGATTTCAACGTCCATTCTAGCAGCTGCGAAGCGTGGGCACTCTAGTAATATGTGCCACACAGACTCGCTTACGCCGGGATCACACTCGCATTCGGGACTATCCTTTAATTTGAACCGATGTAAGTACTCCGCGATCCCTCCGTGACCTGTAATACCTTACGACTGTCGCCTTTCCAGACAATGAGTCGCCAGTCTTTTAAGTTCATTAAGCTGTTTAAGTAACAGCTCAGTTTTTTACGTTACTTTTAACGTCTTTACCTAGGTCTTTACCTCGACTAAAAAGCTAGTCTTATAACTAAAAAAAGTTGGGAACTAAAAGACTGAGTCAGTCGTGAGGCGTCAAAACTAAGGCGAGTCTGTATTAAAAGCCTTAAAAGATTGAGTTTCTTTCATCACTAGTCATAGTCAATGTTAAAATCTCCAAATACTATAGTATCAAAAAACAAAAGAGTTTGTAGTTTCAGAAATAACTTTAGTTTTGGTCTAAATACAACCAAATGCAAGTATAGAATTTGCAAGCGAAGCGAGCGCGAAATTTTTTTTTGCGACTATATTATTGTTAGAATTTTTTTTCTAACTATAATATTTGCGACCATTTTATTGTTAGAAAAAATAATTTTGTTGACATTTTCGTAATTACCAACCCCAAAAACCTATTTCACGACACCTAAAATGTCAATATGTTACACAAGCTGTAACATATTGACATTTTACCGACCTCGACCTCGCTTCACTTTTAGCGTGAAACATTGTAAACATATTCTTATTAATCCCAAAAACGTTTGGAACTTGGTCGACTATTACTCCCAAACTTGAAGGGCAAACTTATGTGTGATAGTTTTCCTTTTAATTTGGTTGTATATTCTATAACAACCAAATTAAAAGGAAAACTATCACACATATGGAGAGGGTGGTGCGGAGGGTACGGGAAAACCTCGAGATCCTCGGATCCACCTTCTCATCGGGTGGCGACCCTTCTTCCCGGGCGAACCGTTGCAGATGGAGCGGTGGCGCACGAACAAAGGTCGATCCACACCCTAGTCGAATTCTACCGGTGACGTCATTTTTTTGATTTTCGCAAAAACAAGATGGCCGCCATACATAATGATTATTGCTGTATCTCCGGAACCGTTTGACATAAGTGGGGAGTGCTCGAACAAATGTTTTACAGGGGGGTGAGGGGCAGGTGGCTGTCAAAATTTTTTTTCAAGATGGCGGATCCAAGATGGCGGCCGAAAATGAAGTTGCTCCGATCCGGACGAAAATCGGTATCTGGGGGGTTTGGGGGTCGAAGATTCCGAATATTGGGTCAGTTTTTCGAATACACTATTTTCCAAGATGGCCGCCATACAAGGAGTGGTGAGACGAGGCCGCAGGCCGAGCCGAACAACGACGCCACGTTGCGAGGCGAGGCCGTAGGCCGAGGCGAGCTATGTAAAAGGCGAGGCCGAAAGCCGAGCTCCGCGTAGGGCGTAGCCCGGAGCGTCCCCCCCCCCCAAATCCAAGATGGCCGCCATACAAGTTTAGATTCTAAAGGTGAGGCGAGGCCGAAGGCCGAGGCGAGCCGCGTATAGGGTGAGGCCGAAGGCCGAACTCCGCGTAGGGCGTAGCCCGGAGCGTCCCCCCCCAATTCCAGATGGCCGCCGTACAAGTTTAGATTCTAAATGTGAGACGAGGACTAAGACCGAGCCGATGGCGCGAGGCGAGGCCGAAGGTCGAGCTGAGCCGCGCAAAGTGTGAGGCCGAAGGCCGAACTCCGCGTAGGGCGAAGCCCGGAGCATTCCCCCCCCAATTCTAGATGGCGTCAAGTTTAGATTCTAAAGGTGAGGCGAGGCCGAAGGCCGAGGCGAGCCGCGTATAGGGTGAGGCCCAAGGCCGAACTTCGCGTAGGGCGAAGCCCGGAGCGTCCCCCCCCAATCAAAGATGGCCGCCATACAAGTTTAGATTTTTAAGGTGGGGCGAGGCCGAAGGCCGAGCTCCGCGTAGGGCAAAGCCCGAAGCGTCACCAAGCATATTACCAGCCGACCGCCATCATACCGACATGGGTGTCGTTTAATAGGTTTTCAGGGGTTCTGATTTCGAAAATGACATCCATTTTGAAATCCAAGATGGCTGACATGGATTTTTTGGAAAATACCGTCAAGGGTGTCGTTTAATAGGTTTTCGGGGGTGCTGATTCCGAAAATGACATACGTTTTAAAATCCAAGATGGCGGACATAAATTTTTTGCAAAATATCGTCATTGGTGTCGTTTTTTGGGTATTCAGGGGTGCTGATTAAGAAAATAACATCCATTTTTAAATCCATGATGGCAAAAAAAAAAAAAAAAAACAAAAAAAAATTAAAACTTTTTTAAAATTTATAAAAAAAGGCACAACCGCCTCGCGACCTGCTTTAGCAGGTCGCGCACCACGCGAAACCTAGTTATATTATACTATATAAAGCTACATTACCACTGACTCACTGACTGACTGATTGACATAATTGTTCTCCCAGAAGGAGGGTCGGGAGGTTAAAATGATGTATAAGGGGTGTGGTCAGAATTTTCCGCCGAGTATGGGAAAACCTCGACATCTTCGGATTCTCCTCGTCATCAGGTCGCGACCCACCTTCCTGGGCGAACCGTTGGACTTGGACCGGTGGTGCTCGAACAAAGGTCGACCCACACCCTGGTCGAAGTCTACCGGTGACAAAATTTTTTCGATTTTCATAAAAACAAAATGGCCGCCATACAAAAACGAGATTTTTGTATCTTCTCTGATTCGGACCGAATAAGGTATCCGGGGGTTTTAGGGGTCGCTGAATCCGAATATCGGAAAAGATTTTCGATTTCGCCATTTTCCAAGATGGCCGCCATACAAGGAGTGGTGAGGCGAGGCCGAAGGCCGAGCTCCGCGTAGGGCGAAGCCCGGAGCGTCCCCCCCCCCCAATCCAAGATGGCCGCCATTTAAGTTTAGATTCTAAAGGTGAGGCGAGGTCGAAGACCGAGCCGAACGCGCGAGGCGAGGCCGAAGGCCGAGGCGAGCCGCGTATAGGGTGAGGCCGAAGGTCGAACTCCGCGTAGGGCGAAGCCCGGAGCGTCCCTCCCCAATCAAAGATGGCCGCCATACAAGTTTAGATTTTTAAGGTGAGGCGAGGTCGCAGACCGAGCCGAACGCGCGAGCCGAGGCCGTAGGCCGAGGCGAGCTGCGTATAGGGCGAGGCCGAAGGCCGAGCTCCGCGTAGGGCGAAGCCCGAAGCGTCACCAAGCATATTTCCAGCCGACCGCCATCATACCGACATGGGTGTCGTTTAATAGGTTTTCAGGGGTGCTGATTTCGAAAATAACATCCATTTTAAAGTCCAAGATGGCGGACATGGATTTTTTGGAAAATACCGTCATGGGTGTCGTTTAATAGGTTTTCGGGGGTGCTGATTCTGAAAATGACATACGTTTTGAAATCCAAGATGGCGGACATAAATTTTTTGCAAAATATTGTCATGGTTGTCGTTTAATAGGTTTTCAGGGGTGCTGATTAAGAAAATAACATCCATTTTTAAATCGAAAATGGCGGCCGTGAAAAACAAATAAAAATTAAAAACTTTTTTAAAATTTATAAAAAAAGGCACAACCGCCTCGCGACCTGCTTTAGCAGGTCGCGCACCACGCGAAACCTAGTTATTATTATATTATATAAAGCTACAATACCACTCACTGACTGACTGACTGGGTGACAGAATTGTTCTCCCAGATGGAGCGGCGGGAGGTGAAAACTTTGTATAGGAGGTGTGGAGTGGGTGACGCGGAGGGTACGGGAAATTCTCGAGATCCTCGGATCCACCTTCTCATCAGGTGGCGACCCACCTTCCCGGGCGAACCGTTGCAGATGGAGCGGTGGCGCTCGAACTTAGGTCGACCCACACCCTGGTCGAATTCTACCGGTGACGTCATTTTTTCGATTTTCGCAAAAACAAGATAGCCGCCATACAAAATGATTATTGCTGTATCTCCGGAACCGTTTGACATAAGTGGGCTATGCTCAAACAAATGTTTTACAGAAGGGTGAGGGGCAGGTGACTGTCAAATTTTTTTTTTCAAGATGGCGGATCCAAGATGGCGGCCGGAAATGACGTTGCTCCGATCCGGACGAAAATCGGTATCTGGGGGGTTTGGGGGACGAAGATTCCGAATATCGGGTAAGTTTTTCGATTCCACCATTTTCCAAGATGGCCGCCATACAAGGAGTGGTGAGGCGAGGCCGCAGGCTGAGCCGAACCACGACGCCACGCCGCGAGGCGAGGCCGTAGGCCGAGGCGAGCTGCGTAAAAGGCGAGGCCGAAGGCCGAGCTCCACGCAGGGCGTAGCCCGGAGCGTCCCCCCCCCAAATCCAAGATGGCCGCCATACAAGTATAGATTCTAAAGGTGAGGCGAGGTCGAAGACCGAGCCGAATGCGCGAGACGAGGCCGAAGGCCGAGGCGAGCCGCGTATAGGGTGAGGCCGAAGGCCGAACTCCGCGTAGGGCGAAGCCCGGAGCGTCCCCCCCCCCCAATCAAAGATGGCCGCCATACAAATTTAGATTCTAAAAGTGAGGCGAGGTCGAAGACCGAGCCGAACGCGCGAGGCGAGGCCGAAGGCCGAGGCGAGCCGCGTATATGGTGAGGCCGAATGCCGAACTCCGTGTAGGGCGAAGCCCGGAGCGGCCCCCCCCCCAATCAAAGATGGCCGCCATACAAGTTTAGATTCTAAAGGTGAGGCGAGGTCGAAGACCGAGCCGAACGCGCGAGGCGAGGCCGAAGCCCGAGGCGAGCCGCGTATAGGGTGAGGCCGAAGGCCGAACTCCGCGTAGGGCGAAGCCCGGAGCGGCCTTCCCCCAATCAAAGATGGCCGCCATACAAGTTTAGATTCTAAAGGTGAGGCGAGGTCGAAGACCGAGCCGAACGCGTGAGGCGAGGCCGAAGGCCGAGGCGAGCCGCGTATAGGGTGAGGCCGAAGGCCGAACTCCGCGTAGGGCGAAGCCCGGAGCGTTCCCCCCCAATCAAAGATGGCCGCCATACAAGTTTAGATTTTTAAGGTGAGGCGAGGTCGCAGACCGAGCCGAACGCGCGAGCCGAGGCCGTAGGCCGAGGCGAGCTGCGTATAGGGCGAGTCCGAAGGCCGAGCTCCGCGTAGGGTGAAGCCCGAAGCGTCACCAAGCATATTACCAGCCGACCGCCATCATACCGACATGGGTGTCGTTTAATAGGTTTTCAGGGGTGCTGATTTCGAAAATGACATCCATTTTGAAATCCAAGATGGCGGACATGGATTTCTTGAAAATACCTTCATAGGTGTCGTTTAATAGGTTTTCGGGGGTGCTGATTCTGAAAATGACATACGTTTTGAAATCCAAGATGGCGGACATAAATTTTTTGCAAAATATTGTCATGGTTGTCGTTTAATAGGTTTTCAGGGGTGCTGATTAAGAAAATAACATCCATTTTTAAATCGAAAATGGCGGCCGTGAAAAACAAATAAAAATTAAAAACTTTTTTAAAATTTATAAAAAAAGGCACAACCGCCTCGCGACCTGCTTTAGCAGGTCGCGCACCACGCGAAACCTAGTTATTATTATATTATATAAAGCTACAATACCACTCACTGACTGACTGACTGGGTGACAGAATTGTTCTCCCAGATGGAGCGGCGGGAGGTAAAAACTTTGTATAGGAGGTGTGGAGTGGGTGACGCGGAGGGTACGGGAAATTCTCGAGATCC
This sequence comes from Aproaerema taeniolella, assembly GCA_949987775.1. Lineage (NCBI taxonomy): Eukaryota > Metazoa > Arthropoda > Insecta > Lepidoptera > Gelechiidae > Aproaerema > Aproaerema taeniolella. The sequence continues at coordinate 12,805,861 of OX465244.1, forward strand.
TCGGATCCACCTTCTCATCAGGTGGCGACCCACCTTCCCGGGCGAACCGTTGCAGATGGAGCGGTGGCGCTCGAACTTAGGTCGACCCACACCCTGGTCGAATTCTACCGGTGACGTCATTTTTTCGATTTTCGCAAAAACAAGATAGCCGCCATACAAAATGATTATTGCTGTATCTCCGGAATCGTTTGACATAAGTGGGCTATGCTCAAACAAATGTTTTACAGGGGGGTGAGGGGCAGGTGACTGTCAAATTTTTTTTTTCAAGATGGCGGATCCAAGATGGCGGCCGGAAATGACGATTCTCCGATCCGGACGAAAATCGGTATCTGGGGGGTTTGGGGGACGAAGATTCCGAATATCGGGTAAGTTTTTCGATTCCACCATTTTCCAAGATGGCCGCCATACAAGGAGTGGTGAGGCGAGGCCGCAGGCCGAGCCGAACCACGACGCCACGCCGCGAGGCGAGGCCGTAGGCCGAGGCGAGCTGCGTAAAAGGCGAGGCCGAAGGCCGAGCTCCACGCAGGGCGTAGCCCGGAGCGTCCCCCCCCCAAATCCAAGATGGCCGCCATACAAGTATAGATTCTAAAGGTGAGGCGAGGTCGAAGACCGAGCCGAATGCGCGAGACGAGGCCGAAGGCCGAGGCGAGCCGCGCATAGGGTGAGGCCGAAGGCCGAACTCCGCGTAGGGCGAAGCCCGGAGCGTCCCCCCCCCCAATCAAAGATGGCCGCCATACAAATTTAGATTCTAAAAGTGAGGCGATGTCGAAGACCGAGCCGAACGCGCGAGGCGAGGCCGAAGGCCGAGGCGAGCCGCGTATATGGTGAGGCCGAATGCCGAACTCCGCGTAGGGCGAAGCCCGGAGCGGCCCCCTCCCCAATCAAAGATGGCCGCCATACAAGTTTAGATTCTAAAGGTGAGGCGAGGTCGAAGACCGAGCCGAACGCGCGAGGCGAGGCCGAAGGCCGAGGCGAGCCGCGTATAGGGTGAGGCCGAAGGCCGAACTCCGCGTAGGGCGAAGCCCGGAGCGGCCTTCCCCCAATCAAAGATGGCCGCCATACAAGTTTAGATTCTAAAGGTGAGGCGAGGTCGAAGACCGAGCCGAACGCGTGAGGCGAGGCCGAAGGCCGAGGCGAGCCGCGTATAGGGTGAGGCCGAAGGCCGAACTCCGCGTAGGGCGAAGCCCGGAGCGTTCCCCCCCAATCAAAGATGGCCGCCATACAAGTTTAGATTTTTAAGGTGAGGCGAGGTCGCAGACCGAGCCGAACGCGCGAGCCGAGGCCGTAGGCCGAGGCGAGCTGCGTATAGGGCGAGTCCGAAGGCCGAGCTCCGCGTAGGGTGAAGCCCGAAGCGTCACCAAGCATATTACCAGCCGACCGCCATCATACCGACATGGGTGTCGTTTAATAGGTTTTCAGGGGTGCTGATTTCGAAAATGACATCCATTTTGAAATCCAAGATGGCGGACATGGATTTCTTGAAAATACCTTCATGGGTGTCGTTTAATAGGTATTCGGGGGTGCTGATTCCGAAAATGACATACGTTTTGAAATCCAAGATGGCGGACTTAAATTTTTTGCTAAATCCAAAATGGCGGCCGTGAAAAACAAAAAAAAATTAAAAACTTTTTTAAATTTATAAAAAAGGCACAACCGCCTCGCGACCTGCTTTTCAGGTCGCGCACCACGCGAAACCTAGTTATACTATATAAAGCTACATTACCACTCACTGACTGACTGGGTGATTGACATAATTGTTCTCCCAGAAGGAGGGTCGGGAGGTGAAAATGATGTATGGGGGGTGTGGTCGGAATTTTAAATCGAGTATGGAAAAACCTCGACATCTTCGGATTCTTCTCCTCATCAGAACGCGACCCACCTTCCCAGGCGAACCGTTGGACTTGGACCGGTAGTGCTCGAACAAAGGTCGACCGGCAACCTGGTAAAAGTCTAACAGTAACTAATTTTTTTCGATTTTCAAAAAAACAAGATGGCCGCCATACAAAATTTATATTTTTGTATATCCTCCGATTCGGACCAAATTCGGTATCCAGGGGTTTTTGGGGTCGCTGAATCCGAATATCTGATAAGTTTTTCGATTTCACCATTTTCCAAGATGGCCGCCATACAAGGAGTGGTGAGGCGAGGCCGAAGGCCGAGCCGAACCACGACGCGCCGCGAGACAAGGCCGCAGGCCGAGGCGAGCTGCGTATAAGGCGAGGCCGAAGGCCTAGCTCCACGTAGGGCGAAGCCCGGAGCGTCTCCCCGCCCCCAATCCAAGATGGCCGACATTTAAGTTTAGATTCTTAAGGTGAGGCGAGATCGTTGACCGAGCCGAACTTGCGAAGCGAGGCCGAACGCCGAGCTGAGCCGCGCATATTGTGAGGCCGAAGGCCGAACTCCGCGTAGGGCGAAGCCCGGAGCGTCTCACCCCCCAATTCTAGATGGCGGTAAGTTTAGTTTCTAAAGGTGAGGCGAGGTCGAAGATCGAGCCGAACGCGCGAGGCGAGGCCGAAGGCCGAGCTCCGCGTAGGGCGAAGCCCGGAGCGTCCCCCCCCCCAATCAGTGATGGCTGCCATACAAGTTTAGATTTTTAAGGTGAGGCGAGGTCGCAGACCGAGCCGAACGCGCGAGGCGAGGCCGAAGGCCGAGCCGAGCTTCGAATAGGGCGAGGCCGAGGGCCGAGCTCCGCGTAGGGCGAAGCCCGAAGCGTCTCCAAGCATCTTACTGGCCGACCGCCATCGGAAAATTTCATATCCGCCATCTTGGATTTTAGTTGGGAAAATCGTGACGCGAAGGGCGAATCCCGGAGCAACTCGATTCTCCCTACCAAAAATCCAAGATGGCAGATATGAAATTTTCGGGCATACTGACATAGGTGCCGTTTAATAGGTTTTCGGGGGTGCTGATTCCGAAAATGATATCCATTTTGAAATCCAAGATGGCGGACATGCATTTTTCTCAAAAACCGTCATGGGTGTCGTTTAATACGTTTTCTGGGGTGCTGATTGCGAAAATGACATCTATTTTTAAATCCAAGATGGCGGACATGCAATTTAAAAAAAAACCGTCATGGGTGTCGTTTAATAGGTTTCTGGGTATGCTGATTACGAAACTGACATCCATTTTGAAATCCAAGATGGCGGTCGTGACAAACCAAAAAAAGTATGAACGCCTTTTTGACCCTACAAATAGGGTAGCACAACCGCCTCGCGGCCTGCTTTAGCAGGTCGCGCACCACGCGAAACCTTGTTATTTTATTATTATATTATTATTATATTATATTATATAAAGCTACAATACCACTCACTGACTCACTGGGTGACAGAATTGTTCTCCCAGATGGAGCGGCGGGAGGTGAAAACTTTGTATGGGGGTTGTGGAGAGAGTGACGTGGAGGGTACGGAAAACCTCGAGATCCTCGGATCCACCTTCTCATCAGGTGGCGACCCACCTTCCCGGGCGAACCGTTGCAGATGGAGCGGTGGCGCTCGAACTAAGGTCGACCCACACCCTGGTCGAATTCTACCGGTGACGTCATTTTTTCGATTTTCGCAAAAACAAGATGGCCGCCATACAAAATGATTATTGCTGTATCTCCGGAACCGTTTGACATAAGTGGGGTGTGCTCGAACAAATGTTTTACAGGGGGGTGGGGGGCAGGTGGCTGTCAAAATTTTTTTTCAAGATGGCGGATCCAAGATGGCGGCTGGAAATGAAGTTGCTCCGATCCGGACGAAAATCGGTATCTGGGGGGTTTGGGGGACGAAAATTCCGAATATCGGGTAAGTTTTCGATTCCACCATTTTCCAAGATGGCCGCCATACAAGGAGTGGTGAGGCGAGGCCGCAGGCCGAGCCGAACCACGACGCCACGCCGCGAGGCGAGGCCGAAGGCCGAGGCAAGCTGCGTAGAAGGCGAGGCCGAAGGCCGAGTTCCGCGTAGGACGTAGCCCGGAGCGTCCCCCCCCAAATCCAAGATGGCCGCCATACAAGTTTATATTCTAAAAAAAGGTGAGGCGAGGTCGAAGACCGAGCCGAACGCGCGTTACGAGGCCGAAGGCCGAGGCGAGCCGCGTATTGGGTGAGGCCGAAGGCCGAACTCCGCGTATGGCGAAGCCCGGAGCGTCCCCCCCCCCAATCAAAGATGGCCGCCATACAATTTTAGATTCTAAAGGTGGGGCGAGGCCGAAGGCCGAGGCGAGCCGCGTATAGGGTGAGGCCGAAGGCCGAACTCCGCGTAGGGCGAAGCCCGGAGCGTCCCCCCCCCAATCAAAATGGCCGCCATACAAGTTTAGATTTTTAAGGTGAGGCGAGGTCGCAGACCGAGCCGAACGTGCGAGCCGAGGCCGTAGGCCGAGGCGAGCTGCGTTTAGGGCGAGGCCGAAGGCCGAGCTCCGCGTAGGGCGAAGCCCGAAGCGTCACCAAGCATATTACCAGCCGACCGCCATCATACCGACATGGGTGTCGTTTAATAGGTTTTCAGGGGTGCTGATTTCGAAAATGACATCCATTTTGAAATCCAAGATGGCGGACATGGATTTTTTGGAAAATTCCGTCATGGTTGTCCTTTAATAGGTTTTCGGGGGTGCTGATTCCGAAAATGACATTCGTTTTGAAATCCAAGATGTCGGACATACATTTTTTGATAAATATCGTCATGGGTGTCGTTTTTTGGGTATTCAGGGGTGCTGATTAAGAAAATAACATCCATTTTTAAATCCAAGATGGCCGCCGTGAAAAACAAAAAAAAATAAAAACTTTTTTAAAATTTATAAAGAAAGGCACAACCGCCTCGCGACCTGCTTTAGCAGGTCGCGCACCACGCGAAACCTAGTTATATTATATAAATTATATTATATAAAGCTACAATACCACTGACTGACTGACTGACTGGGTGACAGAATTGTTCTCCCAGATGGAGCGGCGGGAGGTGAAAACTTTGTATGAAAGGTTTAGAGTGGGTGACGCGGAGGGTACGGGAAAACCTCGAAATCCTCGGATTCACCTTCTCATCAGGTGGCGACCCACCTTCCCGGGCGAACCGTTGCAGATGGAGCGGTGGCGCTCGAACTAAGGTCGACCCACACCCTGGTCAAATTCTACTGGTGACGTCATTTTTTCGATTTTCGCAAAAACAAGATGGCCGCCATACAAAATGATTATTGCTGTATCTCCGGAACCGTTTGACATAAGTGGGGTGTGCTCTAACAAATGTTTTACAGGAGGGTGAGGGGCAGGTGGCTGTCAATTTTTTTTTTCAAGATGGCGGATCCAAGATGGCGGCCGGAAATGAAGTTGCTCCGATCCGGACGAAAATCGGTATCTGTGGGGTTTGGGGGACGAAGATTCCGAATATCGGGTCAGTTTTTTGATTCCACCATTTTCCAAGATGGCCGCAATACAAGGAGTGGTGAGGCGAGGCCGCAGGCCGAGCTGAACCACGACGCCACGCTGCGAGGCGAGGCCGTAGGCCGAGGCGAGCTGCGTAAAGGGCGAGGCCGAAGGCCGAGCTCCGCGCAGGGCGTAGCCCATAGCGTCCCCCCCCCCAAATCCAAAATGGCCGCCATACAAGTTTAGATTCTAAAGGTGAGGCGAGGTCGAAGACCGAGCCGAACGCGCGAGGCGAGGCCGACGGCCGAGGCGAGCCGCGTATGGGGTGAGGCCGAAGGCCGAACTCCGCGTAGGGCGAAGCCCGGAGCGTCCCCCCCCCAATCAAAGATGGCCGCCATACAAGTTTAGATTCTAAAGGTGAGGCGAGGTCGAAGACCGAGCCGAACGCGCGAGGCGAGGCCGAAGGCCGAGGCGAGCCGCGTACAGGGTGAGGCCGAAGGCCGAACTCCGCGTAGGGCGAAGCCCGGAGCGTCCCCCCCCCAATCAAAGATGGCCGCCATACAAGTTTAGATTTTTAAGGTGAGGCGAGGTCGCAGACCGAGCCGAACGCGCGAGGCGAGGCCGAAGGCCGAGGCGAGCCGCGTATAGGGTGAGGCCGAAGGCCGAATTCCGCGTAGGGCGAAGCCCGGAGCGGCCCCCCCCCAATCAAAGATGGCCGCCATACAAGTTTAGATTTTTAAGGTGAGGCGAGGTCGCAGACCGAGCCGAACGCGCGAGGCGAGGCCGAAGGCCGAGGCGAGCCGCGTATAGGGTGAGGCCGAAGGCCGAATTCCGCGTAGGGCGAAGCCCGGAGCGGCCCCCCCCCAATCAAAGATGGCCGCCATACAAGTTTAGATTCTAAAGGTGAGACGAGGTCGAAGACCGAGCCGAACGCGCGAGGCGAGGCCGAAGGCCGAGGCGAGCCGCGTACAGGATGAGGCCGAAGGCCGAACTCCGCGTAGGGCGAAGCCCGGAGCATCCCCCCCCCAATCAAAGATGGCCGCCATACAAGTTTAGATTTTTAAAGTGAGGCTAGGTCGCAGACCGAGCCGAACGCGCGAGCCGAGGCCGTAGGCCGAGGCGAGCTGCGTATAGGGCGAGGCCGGAGGCCGAGCTCCGCGTAGGGCGAAGCCCGAAGCTTCACCAAGCATATTACCAGCCGACCGCCATCATACCGACATGGGTGTCGTTTAATAGGTTTTCAGGGGTGCTGATTTCGAAAATAACATCCATTTTGAAATCCAAGATGGCGGACATGGATTTTTTGGAAAATACCGTCATGGGTGTCCTTTAATAGGTTTTCGGGGGTGCTGATTCCGAAAATGACATACGTTTTGAAATCCAAGATGGCGGACATAAATTTTTTGCTAAATATCGTCATGGGTGTCGTTTTTTGGGTACTCAGGGGTGCTGTTTAAGAAAATAACATCCATTTTTAAATCCAAGATGGCGGCCGTGAAAAACAAAAAAAAATTAAAAACTTTTTTAAAGTTTATAAAAAAAGGCACATCAGGTGTGCCTCATCAGGTGTGCCTCATCTCATCAGGTGTGGCCGAAGGCCGAGCTGAGCCGCGCATAGTGTGAGGCCGAAGGCCAAACTCCGCGTAGGGCGAAGCCCGGAGCGTCCCCCCCCCCCAATTCTAGACGGCAGCAAGTTTAGATTCTAAAGGTGAGGCGAGGCCGAAGGCCGAGGCGAGCCGCGTATAGGGTGAGGCCGAAGGCCGAACTCCGCATAGGGCGAAGCCCGGAGCGTCCCCCCCAATCAAAGATGGCCGCCATACAAGTTTAGATTTTTAAGGTGAGGCGAGGCCGAAGGCCGAGCTCCGCGTAGGGCGAAGCCCGAAGCGTCACCAAGCATATTACCAGCCGACCGCCATCATACCGACATGGGTGTCGTTTAATAGGTTTTCAGGGGTGCTGATTTCGAAAATGACATCCATTTTGAAATCCAAGATGGCGGACATGGATTTCTTGAAAATACCTTCATGGGTGTCGTTTAATAGGTATTCGGGGGTGCTGATTCCGAAAATGACATACGTTTTGAAATCCAAGATGGCGGACTTAAATTTTTTGCAAAAGACATGCATTTTTTGGAAAAATCCTTCATGGGTGTCGTTTTTTATGTTTTCGGGGGTACTGATTCTTAAAATAACATCGATTTTTAAATCCAAGATGGTGGCCGAGAAAAACCAAAAAAAGAATGAACGCCTTTTTGATCCTACAGATAGGTAAGCACAACCGCCTCGCGGCCTGCTTTAGCAGGTCGCGCACCACGCGAAACCTAGTTATACTATATAAAGCTAGATTACCACTCACTGACTGACTGACTCACTGATTGACAGAATTGTTCTCCCAGAAGGAGGGTCGGGAGGTGAAAATGATGTATTGGGGGTGTAGTCAGAATTTTTCGTCAAGTATGGGAAAACCTCGACATCTTCGGATTCTCCTCCTCATCAGGTCTCGGCCCACCTTCCCGGGCGAACCGTTGGAGTTGGACCGGTGGTACTCGAACAAAGGTCGACCGGCATCCTGGTCGAATTCTACCGGTGACGTCATTTTTTCAATTTTCGCAAAAACAAGATGGCTGCCATACAAAATGATTATTGCTGTATCTCCGGAACCGTTTGACATAAGTGGGCTATGCTCAAACAAATGTTTTACAGGGGGGTGAGGGGCAGGTGACTGTCAAATTTTTTTTTTCAAGATGGCGGATCCAAGCTGGCGGCCGGAAATGACGTTGCTCCGATCCGGACGAAAATCGGTATCTGGGGGGTTTGGGGGACGAAGATTCCGAATATCGGGAAAGTTTTTCGATTCCACCATTTTCCAAGATGGCCGCCATACAAGGAGTGGTGAGGCGAGGCCGCAGGCTGAGCCGAACCACGACGCCACGCCGCGAGGCGAGGCCGTAGGCCGAGGCGAGCTGCGTAAAAGGCGAGGCCGAAGGCCGAGCTCCACGCAGGGCGTAGCCCGGAGCGTCCCCCCCCCAAACCCAAGATGGCCGCCATACAAGTATAGATTCTAAAGGTGAGGCGAGGTCGAAGACCGAGCCGAACGCGCGAGACGAGGCCGAAGGCCGAGGCGAGACGCGTATAGGGTGAGGCCGAATGCCGAACTCCGCGTAGGGCGAAGCCCGGAGCGGCCCCCCCCCCCAATCAAAGATGGCCGCCATACAAGTTTAGATTCTAAAGGTGAGGCGAGGTCGAAGACCGAGCCGAACGCGCGAGGCGAGGCCGAAGGCCGAGGCGAGCCGCGTATAGGGTGAGGCCGAAGGCCGAACTCCGCGTAGGGCGAAGCCTGGAGCGGCCCCCCCCCAATCAAAGATGGCCGCCATAAAAGTTTAGATTCTAAAGGTGAGGCGAGGTCGAAGACCGAGCCGAACGCGCGAGGCGAGGCCGAAGGCCGAGGCGAGCCGCGTATAGGGTGAGGCCGAAGGCCGAACTCCGCGTAGGGCGAAGCCTGGAGCGTTCCCCCCCAATCAAAGATGGCCGCCATACAAGTTTAGATTTTTAAGGTGAGGCGAGGTCGCAGACCGAGCCGAACGCGCGAGCCGAGGCCATAGGCCGAGGCGAGCTGCGTATAGGGCGAGTCCGAAGGCCGAGCTCCGCGTAGGGCGAAGCCCGATGCGTCACCAAGCATATTACCAGCCGACCGCCATCATACCGACATGGGTGTCGTTTAATAGGTTTTCAGGGGTGCTGATTTCGAAAATGACATCCATTTTGAAATCCAAGATGGCGGACATGGATTTCTTGAAAATACCTTCATGGGTGTCGTTTAATAGGTATTCGGGGGTGCTGATTCCGAAAATGACATACGTTTTGAAATCCAAGATGGCGGACTTAAATTTTTTGCAAAATCCAAAATGGCGGCCGTGAAAAACAAAAAAAAATTATAAAACTTTTTTAAATTTATAAAAAAGGCCCAACCGCCTTGCGACCTGCTTTAGCAGGTCGCGCACCACGCGAAACCTAGTTATACTATATAAAGCTAGATTACCACTCACTGACTGACTGACTCACTGATTGACAGAATTGTTCTCCCAGAAGGAGGGTCGGGAGGTGAAAATGATGTATTGGGGGTGTAGTCAGAATTTTTCGTCAAGTATGGGAAAACCTCGACATCTTCGGATTCTCCTCCTCATCAGGTCTCGGCCCACCTTCCCGGGCGAACCGTTGGAGTTGGACCGGTGGTACTCGAACAAAGGTCGACCGGCATCCTGGTCGAATTCTACCGGTGATGTCATTTTTTCAATTTTCGCAAAAACAAGATGGCCGCCATACAAAATGATTATTGCTGTATCTCCGGAACCGTTTGACATAAGTGGGCTATGCTCAAACAAATGTTATACAGGGGGGTGAGGGGCAGGTGACTGTCAAATTTTTTTTTTCAAGATGGCGGATCCAAGATGGCGGCCGGAAATGACGTTGCTCCGATCCGGACGAAAATCGGTATCTGGGGGGTTTGGGGGACGAAGATTCCGAATATCGGATAAGTTTTTCTATTCCACCATTTTCCAAGATGGCTGCCATACAAGGAGTGGTGAGGCGAGGCCGCAGGCCGAGCCGAACCACGACGCCACGCCGCGAGGCGAGGCCGTAGGCCGAGGCGAGCTGCGTAAAAGGCGAGGCCGAAGGCCGAGCTCCACGCAGGGCGTAGCCCGGAGCGTCCCCCCCCCAAACCCAAGATGGCCGCCATACAAGTATAGATTCTAAAGGTGAGGCGAGGTCGAAGACCGAGCCGAACGCGCGAGACGAGGCCGAAGGCCGAGGCGAGCCGCGTATAGGGTGAGGCCGAATGCCGAACTCCGCGTAGGGCGAAGCCCGGAGCGGCCCCCCCCCCAATCAAAGATGGCCGCCATACAAGTTTAGATTCTAAAGGTGAGGCGAGGTCGAAGACCGAGCCGAACGCGCGAGGCGAGGCCGAAGGCCGAGGCGAGCCGCGTATAGGGTGAGGCCGAAGGCCGAACTCCGCGTAGGGCGAAGCCCGGAGCGGCCCCCCCCCAATCAAAGATGGCCGCCATACAAGTTTAGATTCTAAAGGTGAGGCGAGGTCGAAGGCCGAACTCCGCGTAGGGCGAAGCCTGGAGCGTTCCCCCCCAATCAAAGATGGCCGCCATACAAGTTTAGATTTTTAAGGTGAGGCGAGGTCGCAGACCGAGCCGAACGCGCGAGCCGAGGCCATAGGCCGAGGCGAGCTGCGTATAGGGCGAGTCCGAAGGCCGAGCTCCGCGTAGGGCGAAGCCCGAAGCGTCACCAAGCATATTACCAGCCGACCGCCATCATACCGACATGGGTGTCGTTTAATAGGTTTTCAGGGGTGCTGATTTCGAAAATGACATCCATTTTGAAATCCAAGATGGCGGACATGGATTTCTTGAAAATACCTTCATGGGTGTCGTTTAATAGGTATTCGGGGGTGCTGATTCCGAAAATGACATACGTTTTGAAATCCAAGATGGCGGACTTAAATTTTTTGCAAAATCCAAAATGGCGGCCGTGAAAAACAAAAAAAAATTAAAAACTTTTTTAAATTTATAAAAAAGGCCCAACCGCCTCGCGACCTGCTTTAGCAGGTTGCGCACCACGCGAAACCTAGTTATACTATATAAAGCTAGATTACCACTCACTGACTGACTGACTCACTGATTGACAGAATTGTTCTCCCAGAAGGAGGGTCGGGAGGTGAAAATGATGTATTGGGGGTGTAGTCAGAATTTTTCGTCAAGTATGGGAAAACCTCGACATCTTCGGATTCTCCTCCTCATCAGGTCTCGGCCCACCTTCCCGGGCGAACCGTTGGAGTTGGACCGGTGGTACTCGAACAAAGGTCGACCGGCATCCTGGACAAAGTCTAACGATAACAATTTTTTTTTGATTTTCAAAAAAACAAGATGGCCGCCATACAAAATGATATTTTGGTATATCCTCCGATTCGGACCGAATTCAGTATCCAGGGGTTTTTGGGGTCGCTGAATCCGATTATCTAAAAAGATTTTCGATTTCGCCATTTTCCAAGATGGCCGCCATACAAGGAGTGGTGAGGCGAGGCCGAAGGCCGAGCCGAATAACGACGCGCCGCGAGGCGAGGCCGCAGGCCGAGGCGAGCTGTGTATAAGGCGAGGCCTAAGGCCCAGCTCCGCGTAGGGCGAAGCCCGGAGCGGCCCCGCCCCCAATCCAAGATGGCCGCCTTTTAAGTTTAGATTCTAAAGGTGAGGCGAGGCCGAAGGCCGAGCCGAGCTGCGTATAGGGCGAGGCCGAAGGCCGAGCTCCGCGTAGGGCGAAGCCCGAAGCGTCACCAAGCATCTTACCGGCCGACCGCAATCCGAAAATTTCATATCCGCCATCTTGGATTTTAGTTGGGGAAATCGTGACGCGAAGGGCGAAGCCCGGAGCGTCTCGATTCTTCCCACCAAAAATCCAAAATGGCGGATATGAAATTTTCGGGCATACCGACATGGGTGTCGTTAAATAGGTTTTCAAGGGTGCTGATTGCTAAAATGACATCTATTTTTAAATCCAAGATGGCGGACATGCAGTTTTAAAAAAATCTGTCATGGGTGTCGTTTAATAGGTTTTCGGGGATGCTGATTACGAAACTGACATCCATTTTGAAATCCAAGATGGCGGTCGTGACAAAACAAAAAATGTTGAAGCTACAATACCACTCACTCACTCACTGGGTGACAGAATTGTTCTACCAGATGGAGCGGCGGTAGGTTAAAACTTTGTATGGGGGGTGTGGAGAAGGTGGTGCGGAGGGTACGGGAAAACCTCGAGATACTCGGATGCACCTTCTCATCGGGTAGCGACCCACCTTCCCGGGCGAACCGTTGCAGATGGAGCGGTGGCGCTCGAACTAAGGTCGACCCACACCCTGGTAGAATTCTACCGGTGACGTCATTTTTTCGATTTTCGCAAAAACAAGATGGCCGCCATACAAAATGATTATTGCTGTATCTCCGGAACCGTTTGACATAAGTGGGGTGTGCTCGAACAAATGTTTTACAGGGGGGTGAGGGGCAGGTGACTGTCAATTTTTTTTTTTCAAGATGGCGGATCCAAGATGGCGACCGGAAAAGACGTTGCTCCGATCCGGACGAAAATCGGTATCTGGGGGGTTTGGGGGACGAAGATTCCGAATATCGGGTAAGTTTTTCGATTCCACCATTTTCCAAGATGGCCGCCATACAAGGAGTGGTGAGGCGAGGCCGCAGGCCGAGCCGAACCACGACGCCACGCCGCGAGGCGAGGCCGTAGGCCGAGGCGAGCTGCGTAAAAGGCGAGGCCGAAGGCCGAGCTCCACGCAGGGCGTAGCCCGGAGCGTCCCCCCCCCAAATCCAAGATGGCCGCCATACAAGTATAGATTCTAAAGGTGAGGCGAGGTCGAAGACCGAGCCGAACGCGCGAGACGAGGCCGAAGGCCGAGGCGAGCCACGTATAGGGTGAGGCCGAATGCCGAACTCCGCGTAGGGCGAAGCCCGGAGCGGCCCCCCCCCAATCAAAGATGGCCGCCATACAAGTTTAGATTCTAAAGGTGAGGCGAGGTCGAAGACCGAGCCGAACGCGCGAGGCGAGGCCGAAGGCCGAGGCGAGCCGCGTATAGGGTGAGGCCGAAGGCCGAACTCCGCGTAGGGCGAAGCCCGGAGCGGCCCCCCCCCAATCAAAGATGGCCGCCATACAAGTTTAGATTCTAAAGGTGAGGCGAGGTCGAAGACCGAGCCGAACGCGCGAGGCGAGGCCGAAGGCCGAGGCGAGCCGCATATAGGGTGAGGCCGAAGGCCGAACTCCGCGTAGGGCGAAGCCTGGAGCGTTCCCCCCCAATCAAAGATGGCCGCCATACAAGTTTAGATTTTTAAGGTGAGGCGAGGTCGCAGACCGAGCCGAACGCGCGAGCCGAGGCCATAGGCCGAGGCGAGCTGCGTATAGGGCGAGTCCGAAGGCCGAGCTCCGCGTAGGGCGAAGCCCGAAGCGTCACCTAGCATATTACCAGCCGACCGCCATCATACCGACATGGGTGTCGTTTAATAGGTTTTCAGGGGTGCTGATTTCGAAAATGACATCCATTTTGAAATCCAAGATGGCGGACATGGATTTCTTGAAAATACCTTCATGGGTGTCGTTTAATAGGTATTCGGGGGTGCTGATTCCGAAAATGACATACGTTTTGAAATCCAAGATGGCGGACTTAAATTTTTTGCAAAATCCAAAATGGCGGCCGTGAAAAACAAAAAAAAATTAAAAACTTTTTTAAATTTATAAAAAAGGCCCAACCGCCTCGCGACCTGCTTTAGCAGGTCGCGCACCACGCGAAACCTAGTTATACTATATAAAGCTAGATTACCACTCACTGACTGACTGACTCACTGATTGACAGAATTGTTCTCCCAGAAGGAGGGTCGGGAGGTGAAAATGATGTATTGGGGGTGTAGTCAGAATTTTTTGTCAAGTATGGGAAAACCTCGACATCTTCGGATTCTCCTCCTCATCAGGTCTCGGCCCACCTTCCCGGGCGAACCGTTGGAGTTGGACCGGTGGTACTCGAACAAAGGTCGACCGGCATCCTGGACAAAGTCTAACGATAACAATTTTTTTTTGATTTTCAAAAAAACAAGATGGCCGCCATACAAAATGATATTTTGGTATATCCTCCGATTCGGACCGAATTCAGTATCCAGGGGTTTTTCGGGTCGCTGAATCCGATTATCTAAAAAGATTTTCGATTTCACCATTTTCCAAGATGGCCGCCATACAAGGAGTGGTGAGGCGAGGCCGAAGGCCGAGCCGAATCACGACGCGCCGCGAGGCGAGGCCGCAGGCCGAGGCGAGCTGTGTATAAGGCGAGGCCTAAGGCCCAGCTCCGCGTAGGGCGAAGCCCGGAGCGGCCCCGCCCCCAATCCAAGATGGCCGCCTTTTAAGTTTAGATTCTAAAGGTGAGGCGAGGCCGAAGGCCGAGCCGAGCTGCGTATAGGGCGAGGCCGAAGGCCGAGCTCCGCGTAGGGCGAAGCCCGAAGCTTCACCAAGCATATTACCAGCCGACCGCCATCATACCGACATGGGTGTCGTTTAATAGGTTTTCAGGGGTGCTGATTTCGAAAATGACATCCATTTTGAAATCCAAGATGGCGGACATGGAGTTTTTGGAAAATATCATCATGGGTGTCGTTTAGTGGGTTTTCGGGTGTGCTGATTCCGAAAATGACATACGTTTTGAAATGCAAGATGGCGGACATAAATTTTTTGCAAAAAATCGTCATGGGTGTGGTTTTTTGGGTATTCAGGGGTGCTGATTAAGAAACTAACATCCATTTTTAAATCCAAGATGGCGGCCGTGAAAAACAAAAAAAAATTAAAAACTTTATTTAATTAAAAAAAAAGGCACAACCGCCTCGCGACCTGCTTTAGCAGGTCGCGCACCACGCAAAACCTAGTTATTATATTATATAAAGCTGCAATACCACTCACTGAGTGGGTGACAGAATTGTTCTCCCAGATGGAGCGGCGGGAGGTGAAAACTTTGTATGGGGAACGTGGAGAGGGTGGTGCGGAGGGTACGGGAAAACCTCGAGATCCTCGGATCCACCTTCTCATCGGGTGGCGACCCACCTTCCCGGGCAAACCGTTGCAGATGGAGCGGTTGCGCTTGAACTACGGTCGACTAACACCCTGGTCGAATTCTACCGGTGACGTCATTTTTTCGATTTTCGCAAAAACAAGATGGCCGCCATACAAAATGATTATTGCTGTATCTCCGGAACCGTTTGACAAAAGTGGGGTGTGCTCGAACAAATGTTTTACAAGAAGGTGAGGGGCAGGTGGCTGTCAAAATTTTTTTTCAAGATGGCGGATCCAAGATGGCGGCCGGAAATGAAGTTGCTCCGATCCGGACGAAAATCGGTATTTGTGGGGTATGGGGGACGAAGATTCCGAATATCGGGTCAGTTTTTCGATTCCACCATTTTTCAAGATGGCCGCCATACAAGGAGTGGTGAGGCGAGGCCGCAGGCCGAGCCGAACTACGACGCCACACCGCGAGGCGAGGCCGTAGGCCGAGGCAAGCTGCGTAGAAGGCGAGGCAGAAGGCTGAGCTCCGCGTAGGGCGTAGCCCGGAGCGTCCCCCCCCCAAATCCAAGATGGCCGCCATACAAGTTTAGATTCTAAAGGTGAGGCGAGGTCGAAGACCGAGCCGAACGCGCGAGGCGAGGCCGAAGGCCGAGGCGAGCCGCGTATGGGGTGAGGCCGCAGGCCGAACTCCGCGTAGGGCGAAGCCCGGAGCGTCCCCCCCCCCCAATCAATGATGGCCGCCATACAAGTTTAGATTTTTAAGGTGAGGCGAGGTCGAAGACCGAGCCGAACGCGCGAGGCGAGGCCGAAGGCCTAGCTGAGCCGCGCATAGTGTGAGGCCGAAGGCCGAACTCCGCGTAGGGCGAAGCCCGGAGCGTCCCCCCCCCAATCAAAGATGGCCGCCATACAAGTTTAGATTTTTAAGGTGAGGCGAGGTCGAAGACCGAGCCGAACGCGCGAGCCAAGGCCGTAGGCCGAGGCGAGCTGCGTATAGGGCGAGGCCGAAGGCCGAGCTCCGCGTAGGGCGAAGCCCGGAGCGTCCCCCCCCAATCCAAGATGGCCGCAATTTAAGTTTAGTTTCTAAAGGTGAGGCGAGGTCGTAGACCGAGCCGAACGCGCGAGGCGAGGCCGAAGGCCAAGGCGAGCTGCGTATAGGGCGAGGCCGAAGGCCGAGCTCCGCGTAGGGCGAAGCCCGAAGCGTCACCAAGCATCTTACCGGCCGACCGTTATGAAATTTTCGGGCATGCCGACATGGGTGTCGTTTAATAGGTTTTCGGGGATGCTGATTACGAAACTGACATCCATTTTGAAATCCAAGATGGCGGTCGTGACAAACCAAAAAAAGTATGAACGCCTTTTTGACCCTACAAATAGGGTAGCACAACCGCCTCGCGGCCTGCTTTAGCAGGTCGCGCACCACGCGAAACCTAGTTATTATATTATATAAAGCTGCAATACCACTCACTGATTGACTGACTGACTGACTGACTGGGTGACAGAATTGTTCTCCCAGATGGAGCGGCGGGAGGTGAAAACTTTGTATAGGGGGTGTGGAGAGGGTGGTGCGGAGGGTACGGGAAAACCTCGAGATCCTCGGATCCACCTTCTCATCGGGTGGCGACCCACCTTCCCGGGCGAACGGTTGCAGATGGAGCGGTGGCGCTCGAACTAAGGTCGACCCACACCCTGGTCGAATTCTACCGGTGACGTTATTTTTTCGATTTTCGCAAAAACAAGATGGCCGCCATACAAAATGATTATTGCTGTGTCTCCGGAACCGTTTGACATAAGTGGGGTGTGCTCGAACAAATGTTTTACAGGGGGTTAAGGGGCAGGTGGCTGTTAATTTTTTTTTTTCAAGATGGCGGATCCAAGATGGCGGCCGGAAATGAAGTTGCTCCGATCCGGACGAAAATCGGTATCTGGGGGGTTTGGGGGACGAAGATTCCGAATATCGGGTCAGTTTTTGGATTCCACTATTTTCCAAGATGGCCGCCATACAAGGAGTGGTGAGGCGAGGCCGCAGGCCGAGCCGAACCACGACGCCACTCCGCGAGGCGAGGCCGTAGGCCGAGGCGAGCTGCGTAAAAGGCGAGGCCGAAGGCCGAGTTCCGCGCAGGAAGTAGCCCGGAGCGTCCCCCCCCCAAATCCAAGATGGCCGCCATACAAGTTTAGATTCTAAAGGTGAGGCGAGGTCGAAGACCGAGCCGAACGCGCGAGACGAGGCCGAAGGCCGAGGCGAGCCGCGTATAGGGTGAGGCCGAAGGCCGAACTCCGCGTAGGGCGAAGCCCGGAGCGTCCCCCCCCCCAATCAAAGATGGCCGCCATACAAGTTTAGATTCTAAAGGTGAGGCGAGGTCGAAGACCGAGCCGAACGCGCGAGGCGAGGCCGAAGGCCGAGGCGAGCCGCGTATAGGGTGAGGCCGAAGGCCGAACTCCTCGTAGGGCGAAGCCCGGAGCGTCCCCCCCCCAATCAAAGATGGCCGCCATACGAGTTTAGATTTTTAAGGTGAGGCGAGGTCGCAGACCGAGCCGAACGCGCGAGCCGAGGCCGTAGGCCGAGGCGAGCTGCGTATAGGGCGAGGCCGAAGGCCGAGCTCCGCGTAGGGCGAAGGCCGAGCTCCGCGTAGGGCGAAGCCCGAAGCGTCACCAAGCATATTACCAGCCGACCGCCATCATACCGACATGGGTGTCGTTTAATAGGTTTTCAGGGGTGCTGATTTCGAAAATGACATCCATTTTGAAATCCAAGATGGCGGACACGGATTTTTTGGAAAATACCGTCATGGGTGTCGTTTAATAGGTTTTCGGGGGTGCTGATTCCGAAAATGACATAAGTTTTGAAATCCAAGATGGCGGACAGGCATTTTTTGTAAAAATCCGTCATGGGTGTCGTTTTTTATGTTATCTGGGGTACTGATTCTTAAAATAACATCGATTTTTAAATCCAAGATGGTGGCCGTGAAAAAGCAAAAACAGAATGAACGCCTTTTTGACCCTACAGATAGGGTAGCACAACCTTCTCGCGACCTGCTTTAGCAGGTCGCGCACCACGCGAAACCTAGTTATATTATATAAAGCTACAATACCACTGACTGACTGACTGACTGGGTGACAGAATTGTTCTCCGAGATGGAGCGGCGGGAGGTGAAAACTTTGTATGAGGGGTGTGGAGAGGGTTGTGCGGAGGGTACGGGAAAACCTCGAGATCCTCGGATCCACCTTCTCATCGGGTGGCGACCCACCTTCCCGGGCGAACCGTTGCAGATGGAGCGAAGGCGCTCGAACTAAGGTCGACCCACACCCTGGTCGAACTCTACCGGTGACGTCATTTTTTCGATTTTCGCAAAAACAAGATGGCCGCCATACAAAATGTTTATTGCTGTATCTCCGGATCGAATTGACATAAGTGGAGTGTGCTCGAACAAATGTTTTACAGGGAGGTGGGGGGCAGCCGGCTGTCAAATATTTTTTTCAAGATGGCGGATCCAAGATGGCGGCCAGAAATGAAGTTGCTCCGATCCGGACGAAAATCGGTATCTGGAGGGTTTGGGGGACGAAGATTCCGAATATCGGGTCAGGTTTTCGATTCCACCATTTTCCAAGATGGCCGCCATACAAGGAGTGGTGAGGCGAGGCCGCAGGCCGAGCCGAACCACGACGCCACTCGGCGAGGCGAGGCCGTAGGCCGAGGCGAGCTGCGTAAAAGGCGAGGCCGAAGGCCGAGCTCCGCGCAGGGCGTAGCCCGGAGCGTCCCCCCCCCAAATCCAAGATGGCCGCCATTCAAGTTTAGATTCTAAAGGTGAGGCGAGGTCGAAGACCGAGCCGAACGCGCGAGGCGAGGCCGAAGGCCGAGGCGAGCCGCGTATAGGGTGAGGCCGAAGGCCGAACTCCGCGTAGGGCGAAGCCCGGAGCGGCCCCCCCCCCCAATCAAAGATGGCCGCCATACAAGTTTAGATTCTTAAGGTGAGGCGAGGTCGCAGACCGAGCCGAACGCGCGAGCCGAGGCCGTAGGCCGAGGCGAGCTGCGTATAGGGCGAGGCCGAAGGCCGAGCTCCGCGTAGGGCGAAGCCCGAAGCGTCACCAAGCATATTAACAGCCGACCGCCATCATACCGACATGGGTGTCGTTTAATAGGTTTTCAGGGGTGCTGATTTCGAAAATGACATCCATTTTGAAATCCAAGATGGCGGACATGGACTTTTTGGAAAATACCGTCATGGGTGTCGTTTTATACGTTTTCGGGGGTGCTGATTCCGAAATTGACATACGTTTTGAAATCCAAGATGGTGGACAAAATTTTTTTGCAAAATATCGCCATGGGTGTCGTTTTTTCGGTATTCAGAGGTGCTGATTAAGAAATTAACATCCATTTTTAAATCCAAGATGGCGGCCGTGAAAAACAAAAAAAAATTAAAAACTTTTTTAAAATTCATAAAAAAAGGCACAACCGCCTCGCGACCTGCTTTAGCAGGTCGTGCACCACGCGAAACCTAGTTATATTATATAAAGCTACAATACCACTCACTGACTGACTGACTGGGTGACAGAATTGTTCTCCCAGATGGAGCGGCGGGAGGTGAAAACTTTGTATGAAAGGTGTAGAGTGGGTGACGCGGAGGGTACGGGAAAACCTCGAGATCCTCGGATTCACCTTCTCATCAGGTGGCGACCCACCTTCCCGGGCGAACCGTTGCAGATGGAGCGGTGGCGCTCGAACAAAGGTCGACCCACACCCTGGTCGAATTCTACTGGTGACGTCATTTTTTCGATTTTCGCAAAAACAAGATGGCCGCCATACAAAATGATTATTGCTGTATCTCCGGAACCGTTTGACATAAGTGGGGTGTGCTCTAACAAATGTTTTACAGGAGGGTGAGGGGCAGGTGGCTGTCAAATTTTTTTTTCAAGATGGCGGATCCAAGATGGCGGCCGGAAATGAAGTTGCTCCGATCCGGACGAAAATCGGTATCTGGGGGGTTTGGGGGACGAAGATTCCGAATATCGGGTCAGTTTTTCGATTCCACCATTTTCCAAGATGGCCGCCATACAAGGAGTGGTGAGGCGAGGCCGCAGGCCGAGCTGAACCACGACGCCACGCTGCGAGGCGAGGCCGTAGGCCGAGGCGAGCTGCGTAAAGGGCGAGGCCGAAGGCCGAGCTCCGCGCAGGGCGTAGCCCGGAGCGTCCCCCCCCCAAATCCAAAATGGCCGCCATACAAGTTTAGATTCTAAAGGTGAGGCGAGGTCGAAGACCGAGCCGAACGCGCGAGGCGAGGCCGACGGCCGAGGCGAGCCGCGTATGGGGTGAGGCCGAAGGCCGAATTCCGCGTAGGGCGAAGCCCGGAGCGGCCCCCCCCCAATCAAAGATGGCCGCCATACAAGTTTAGATTCTAAAGGTGAGACGAGGTCGAAGACCGAGCCGAACGCGCGAGGCGAGGCCGAAGGCCGAGGCGAGCCGCGTACAGGATGAGGCCGAAGGCCGAACTCCGCGTAGGGCTAAGCCCGGAGCATCCCCCCCCCAATCAAAGATGGCCGCCATACAAGTTTAGATTTTTAAAGTGAGGCTAGGTCGCAGACCGAGCCGAACGCGCGAGCCGAGGCCGTAGGCCGAGGCGAGCTGCGTATAGGGCGAGGCCGGAGGCCGAGCTCCGCGTAGGGCGAAGCCCGAAGCTTCACCAAGCATATTACCAGCCGACCGCCATCATACCGACATGGGTGTCGTTTAATAGGTTTTCAGGGGTGCTGATTTCGAAAATGACATCCATTTTGAAATCCAAGATGGCGGACATGGATTTTTTGGAAAATACCGTCATGGGTGTCCTTTAATAGGTTTTCGGGGGTGCTGATTCCGAAAATGACATACGTTTTGAAATCCAAGATGGCGGACATAAATTTTTTGCTAAATATCGTCATGGGTGTCGTTTTTTGGGTACTCAGGGGTGCTGTTTAAGAAAATAACATCCATTTTTAAATCCAAGATGGCGGCCGTGAAAAACAAAAAAAAATTAAAAACTTTTTTAAAATTTATAAAAAAAGGCACATCAGGTGTGCCTCATCAGGTGAGCGTAATCTCATCAGGTGTGGCCGAAGGCCGAGCTGAGCCGCGCATAGTGTGAGGCCGAAGGCCAAACTCCGCGTAGGGCGAAGCCCGGAGCGTCTCCCCCCCCAATTCTAGACGGCAGCAAGTTTAGATTCTAAAGGTGAGGCGAGGTCGAAGACCGAGCCGAACGCGCGAGGCGAGGCCGAAGGCCGAGGCGAGCCGCGTATAGGGTGAGGCCGAAGGCCGAACTCCGCATAGGGCGAAGCCCGGAGCGTCCCCCCCAATCAAAGATGGCCGCCATACAAGTTTAGATTTTTAAGGTGAGGCGAGGCCGAAGGCCGAGCTCCTTGTAGGGCGAAGTCCGAAGCGTCACCAAGCATATTACCAGCCGACCGCCATCATACCGACATGGGTGTCGTTTAATAGGTTTTCAGGGGTGCTGATTTCGAAAATGACATCCATTTTGAAATCCAAGATGGCGGACATGGATTTTTTGGAAAATACCGTCATGGGTGTCGTTTAATAGGTTTTCGGGGGTGCTGATTCCGAAAATGACATACGTTTTTAAATCCAAGATGGCGGACAAGCTTTTTTTGTAAAAATCCGTCAATGGTGTCGTTTTTTATGTTATCTGGGGTACTGATTCCTAAAATAACATCAATTTTTAAATCAAAGATGGTGGCCGTGAAAAAGCAAAAAAAGAATGAACGCCTTTTTGACCCTACAGATAGGGTAGCACAACCTCCTTGCGACCTGCTTTAGCAGGTCGCGCACCAAGCGAAACCTAGTTATATTATATAAAGCTACAATACCACTGACTCACTGACTGACTGGGTGACAGAATTGTTCTCCCAGATGGAGCGGCGGTAGGTGAAAACTTTGTATCGGGGGTGTGGAGAGGGTAGTGCGGAGGGTACGGGAAAACCTCGAGATCCTCGGATCCACCTTCTCATCAGGTGGCGACCCACTTTCCCGGGCGAACCGTTGCAGATGGAGCGGTGGCGCTCGGACAAAGGTCGACCCACACCCTGGTCGAATTCTACCGGTGACGTCATTTTTTCGATTTTCGCAAAAACAAGATGGCCGCCATACAAAATGTTTATTGCTGTATCTCCGGAACCGTTTGACATAAGTGGAGTGTGCTCGAACAAATGTTTTACAGGGGGGTGGGAGGCAGCTGGCTGTCAAATTTTTTTTTCAAGATGGCGGATCCAAGATGGCGGCCGGAAATGAAGTTGCTCCGATCCGGACGAAAATCGGTATCTTGGGGGTTTGGGAGACGAATATTCCGAATATTGGGTCAGTTTTTCGATTCCACCATTTTCCAAGATGGCCACCATACAAGGAGTGGTGAGGCGAGGCCGCAGGCCGAGCCGAACCACGACGCCACTCCGCGAGGCGAGGCCGTAGGCCGAGGCGAGCTGCGTAAAAGGCGAGGCCGAAGGCCGAGCTCCGCGCAGGGCGTAGCCCAGAGCGTCCCCCCCCCAAATCTAAGATGGCCACCATACAAGTTTAGATTCTAAAGGTGAGGCGAGGTCGAAGACCGAGCCGCGTATAGGGTGAGGCCTAAGGCCGAACTCCGCGTAGGGCGAAGCCCGGAGCGTCCCCCCCCCCCCAATCAAAGATGGCCGCCATACAAATTTAAATTTTTAAGGTGAGGCGAGGTCGCAGACCGCGTAGGGCAAAGGTCCGCGTAGGGCGAAGCCCGGAGCGGCCCCCCCCCAATCAAAGATGGCCGCCATACAAATTTAAATTTTTAAGGTGAGGCGAGGTCGCAGACCGCGTAGGGCGAAGGTCCGCGTAGGGCGAAGCCCGGAGCGGCCCCCCCCCAATCAAAGATGGCCGCCATACAAGTTTAGATTCTAAAGGTGAGGCGAGGTCGAAGACCGAGCCGAACTCGCGAGGCGAGGCCGAAGGCCGAGGCGAGCCGCGTATAGGGTGAGGCCGAAGGCCGAGCACCGCGTAGGGGGAGGCCCGAAGCGTCACCAAGCATATTACCAGCCGACCGCCATTATACCGACATGGGTGTCGTTTAATAGATTTCAGGGGTGCTGATTTCGAAAATGACATCCATTTTGAAATCCAAGATGGCGGACATGGATTTTTTGGAAAATACCGTCATATGTGTCGCTTAATTGGTTTTCGGGGGTGCTGATTCCGAAAATGACATACGTTTTGAAATCCAAGATGGCGGACATAAATTTTTTGCAAAATATTGTCATTGGTGTCGTTTTTTGGGTATTCAGGGGTTCTGATTAAGAAAATAACATCCATTTTTAAATCCAAGATGGCGGCCGTGAAAAACAAAAAAAATTAAAAACTTTTTTAAAATTTATAAAGAAAGGCACAACCGCCTCGCGACCTGCTTTAGCAGGTCGCGCACCACGCGAAACCTAGTTATATTATATAAAGCTACAATACCACTGACTCACTGACTGACTGGGTGACAGAATTGTTCTCCCAGATGGAGCGGCGGGAGGTGAAAACTTTGTATGGAGGGTGTGGAGAGGGTGTCGCGGAGGGTACGGGAAAACCTCGAGATCCTCGGATCCACCTTCTCATCGGGTGGCGACCCACCTTCCTGGGCGAACCGTTGCAGATGGAGCGGTGGCGCTCGAACTAAGGTCGACCCACACCCTGGTCGAATTCTACCGGTGACGTCATTTTTTCGATTTTCGCAAAAACAAGATGGCCGCCATACAAAATGATTATTGCTGTATCTCCGGAACCGTTTGACATAAGTGGGGTGTGCTCGAACAAATGTTTTACTGGGGGGTGAGGGGCAGGTGGCTGTTAAATTTTTTTTTCAAGATGGCGGATCCAAGATGGCGGCCGAAAATGAAGTTACTCCGATCCGGACGAAAATCGGTATCAGGGGGGTTTGGGGGACGAAGATTCTGAATATCGGGTCAATTTTTCAATTCCACCATTTTCCAAGATGGCCGCCATTCAAGGAGTGGTGAGGCGAGGCCGCAGGCCGAGCCGAACCACGACGCCACGCCGCGAGGCGAGGCCGTAGGCCGAGGCGAGCTGCGTAGAAGGCGAGGCCGAAGGCTGAGCTCCACGTAGGGCGTAGCGCGGAGCGTCCCCCCCCCCCAAATCCAAGATGGCCGCCATATAAGTTTGGATTCTAAAGGTGAGGCGAAGTCGAAGATTCTAAATTCATCTATCAAAACTTCGCAACTGTGGCCTAATTTGAAAATTTTCTCTTTATTCACTTCACAACGATGCAGGGAGGACGCCGAATACGCGGATTTTCTTTTGCAATTGGGCTCCAACGAGTTGCCTCCTCATGTATTGCCAGTAAACGGAATTGCCGAGCAATTGTTTCAGCTCGATTCAATCGAGGTTGCTCCAACCTTGGACGACTTGATTGAATTCGTCTTTCCCGCTGAAAACCTCTCGGATCCGATCTTTTGTGCCGAGAGAGCAATTCTGTGTACTCGCAATGATGCCGTTGGAGAGATTAATATTAAAGTATTAGATCGTGTGCCGGGGGATATCTTGCATTTTTATGCAATTGACAAAATTTTTACCGAAAACGCCGATCAAGTATTTCTGGGCCCCGACCTTCTGAATACACTATCTCACAAGGGAGTTCCAGATTTCGATTTAAAAATTAAAGTCAATTCCGTTTGTATGATCATGCGTAATCTTAGTTACGCCGACGGGTTGGTTAACGGGACGAAGGTGGTCGTCATAGCTGCATCTGCACGTTTAATCACTGTTCGTAAATTCGATAGCCCGCGTGAATTTTTGATACCTCGCATTCTCTTTAAAGTCATCATAGATCGCAATAGCCCTTTTGAAATGTTGCGCCGCCAATTCCCGTTGCAGGTATGTTATGCTATGACGATTCACAAGAGTCAGGGTCAGACGATTAAACGAGTAGGTGTGGATCTTCGGTCGGATGTGTTTAGTCACGGCCAACTCTATGTGGCCTTAGGTCGCGTTCGCAAAAAAGAAGACATTAAAATCCTAATACCTAGAGGCCGATTCGTTAATAATCATCCCTACTCAAATAATGTAGTTATTTCTCAACTTTTAAATTGACATATGGTACTTCCTGAAAACGTTTATTATAGAATTGTTCACTTCTGTAGAATTCGGTTGAATGGTTCCATTAGTTTTAAGTAATTTATTTCATATTAATCAATCGTTATCATCTTTTTATTATCATCGTTACACCGTAATATTATCATTGTTTTTTATACGTTGTTGACTATATTTGTAAATTTCAAATCATAAATCATGTGCTGCAATGTATGTACACTGCGCTTTTTTTGTACACTATACACACATAACACTTACAGTGTCATCATTAAATGTCGTTGTGTACAACTGTTAAACATATTTTTGACAAACTGTAATTGAGTTGGGTATTTATAGTGAGTAAACTTATTACTGACTATAGAAATTGCAAGTAAAGTTAGAAAAATGTGTAGGGATTAGTCATCGATGATCAGGTGTGCTATTCGGCTGTTAGCGAGCGTATTGGGGGTGTTTCGGTTGATAGCTGGGAGTAACGTGGAGATAGCATGAAGATGATGTCGGAGAGCCGTTGATTCTCGAGTCAAGTCTCACTCAGATCAAGTAGCCGACCCAAAGTAGACCATCGGTTTGGTTGTACGGTTCAGAACGAGAAGGTCACTGGTAAAAGCTCTCTCACCGTAGGATGACTCGGAGACGGATGAGATGATGACGGAGGCGAGCTTGACACGTTAATGCGCTGTTTGTAGACTGCGCGATAAGTTGCATGTGAAATAAGGCCCCCGATTGCGGTAAGTTTGAACGTGTTTACCAAAGATAAAACGCTTGGTAAACACGTTCTAACTTATGACAATCGTGGGCCTGGGGTGGGTTCAACGAAAAAAAACAGAAGTATTCATCATTGTTTTTGGGGCCATTCAAAAGCATCAGTAGGGGGGGGGGGGGGTATTTGATTATGTTTGATGACAAGGGGGATGATAATCTGAATGTTGATTAATGCAGCTATAAAAGATGTAAGAGACAGCTTAGCAAAAACTGAAACCTTAAATTCATACCATTATTCCGAAAACTTTTCCTTCAGAAAATTTTCACAATTTTCTATTTTTAATATTAAATTGAAATTACTTATTAAACATTAATGACAGCTTAACCATCAGCATGCCTGGTGAGTCTCAGGGCCCACCTTACTGGAAAATCCTTTGTACCTATTGTTTTAAATATATATAAATTTATGTCTAATGTCGCTTATGGCAAGTTCACTTATAAACTAGCCATGTATACATTCCCCTTTCTACAGGCAATCCCTAGCCGACTTTCTCCTGAGAAAGACATGCGGAAAGTATTCAGATTTTGGTTGGGTCTACCTATCATTTTCTTTTGACTAATTCCATTTGTCTCCTTTCTTCATGCCAGTATAAAATTTAACCTTAAGATAAATTGTGTATAAAATATGAATTCTTTGTTTTTGTTGAGCTATCCAATATAGGTTTATTTTAGTTTGAATCTAAACTTTAATGTGAAAGTAATCTATATTTTTCTTAATAATGAACAAGAATAAATATTCTAACCTAATCTTAACAAAAAAATTCTTGAATTTCAAATATTTTTGGCTATTAAATATGTCTCTCAGACCCTACCAGGCATATGATGTCATTTTCATTCACCAGGCATGCCAAAGATTAAAACACGAAAAACTGTAATATTCATCTCAGAATAATAGCGACACGGCGCAGCTACGCGATTCGTTGCGTAGTTTTAGCCGATCGTAATTATGTGTACATGATTACATATTGGAAAATTTAAAATTTATTAACAAAATTTTAAAAGAACAACAAACAGGATAACAAGCTTTAAAAGTCTACAAAATTTAATATATGTCCAATAAAAAGTGATCTACATTTTTAGCAAAACTTAATATATGTGTCTATTTTTTATTATATATAACATCAATTTAAAATACTTTCGGCAACACATCTTGCTATACAATTTAACTTTGACGTCGCCCTTATCTTGCTCGTATTTAACGTTTGCTTTCGTATCGCAAATGGGTAACCTGTCTTTCTGCTGTCTGTACCAAAATTACTTCTCATCAAATTCTATAATCGCAAATAATTTATTTCTCAGTGTTTAAAAATTACATCTAGGGAGAAAAATAAAATTAACCTAAAGTATTAAAAACAAAAAACGGTTTGGCTATTTTTAATTTATCCAGTTGATGATTTACGATTTATTCATTTACCCATAGACTATAATTGACGATTCAAATGTTCATATTCTAGATTTGTTCAATTAAACTTTTGATAAAATATAAAAACGAAGCACTGTCTTTTATATTTTATAATTTGTTGTTTTTTTTAATTAAGTAATTAGATTTTTTTATTATCTAATATGTAACCGTGACAACTTAACCGTTCCTGTATTTGCTAAGCTGTCTTTAACATCCTGCATGGAATATTTTTAATTAAAAATTACATACTTACGTCAAACTTAGGTGGCCTTTTCTATTCGTTTTAAACAGCGACAATCTTTAAATATAAATTATATTAAATTACTTGTTACAAATTGTAACAAGATTTCTACATTCGGCTTTTAAATTTTTTTCGACTAAGATGTTTACTTACGAGTTATCTTATAATTAGTGTAATGATGAAAAAAAATATATACCTTTTAACTTCTCATTCATTCAAATGTTTTTATAATATATGAAAAGTCTGTTTAAATTTTGACTGTTGCTTTTGATTTATTAAAAAACACCCAAATACCTTTTCCAAAAAGTATAGTTATATCTTTAAATATATCTTTAAAAAATCTTATGTGTAATTAAATCCTTACTTTAGTTATAAGTGGAACTTACTATACTATCGTCTAACTAGACAATTTACCTTCATTTCTTACAATTTTAATACTTTATTTTATTTATGAAACATTTTTTTTTATTTAATCGTCCGAAAAATCAATATCTTCAATCTTATATCGAAGCAATTTTCATCGCATCAAACTCTACGACATCAACAACAGGCACAGCAACGAATCATCGTTAACACAATGCACGCTTTCTGGTCCAGATCATAGTTGGCGCAACACGTGCTTCTAATCTGTAGTGGCAATACTGGCAATGTCGCATCTGCACTGCCTACAGCAGCCCATAAGCCACAAATGTTTTAGCACACATTCAACCCAGCAACTTCGTCACCACTACATGTTCACCGTACGATGGACTTGGCAATCCTAAAAGCGACAATCTAGAAAAGAAGATACCTGTGATTATCTCAACAAATGCTACTTATTTATAAATATATGGTGCTATACTGAAGTTTCAAAGTTCAGCATACAAAATGACTAGAAATTTTATGAATGAAAATGTATAAAGCGGTTTTGTACCTAAGTGCTGTGAAAACTTGAGATGAGAAGCCTACCACAAATATTCAACCTAAAGGGGAATTATACCAATAATTCTCATCCACCGCTCGTCCTTTTTGTTTTTCTGCAATATCTTCTCATGTCTACAACTTGTAACATGAGAAAGAAGCTTATTTACCGATGCACGCCGCCTCAAGTTTGAATCATCTTCGATTCACCGATTTAAGATTTGGAGTTGGTTGGAGTAATATAATATGTGGACGTCAGAATCTAATAACATGTTCACAATGTATGCCAAAGTAAGATACGTGTTGGTAATGAAGTTGTATGTCACTTATGATTGAAAATGCCGTTACTATAATTATGAAGGACAATTTCAGAAACAAAACACGAAGATTGCGTCGAAACAAATCAGAAATAACAGTTCCAGATGGTGATTGTAAAAATGTGTTGCAAAAAAATAACAAAAAAACAAAAAAAAATAACAAAAAAAAACAAAAAAAAACAAAAAAGCAAAAAAAATAAAAAAATTGAAAAAGAAACAAAAAAATATTTAATAAAAAACATTGCAAAAGCAACACATTTTAGTTAAGAAAAAAAATAATAGTAAGTAGGTCAGATTTTATTATTCATTCATAATGTCCTCGACTTTCCATTTTCTTAATAATAAAATTGATGTTTTAATAATATTATAACCTAACTTAGTCAAATAACCCACCCCGTTTCATTCCTGGAGCAAAGGTTCCCACGACGCTAGCCGCGTTGAATTGCAAGGGACAACCTTTGCACCACGAATGCTTTGCCCCAGGAATGAAAATGAGTGGCTTATTTGACTAAGTTAGATTTAAAGCTAAGATTGTGTTTTCAATTATAATATTAAAACTGATGACCATTCACAATAATTTCATTTTTTTGTAGTGGCCAACAGTTCTGGCCAATTCAATATTTTCAAAATTAATTTTAGTAAAGTAGAACAAAATTTACAAACAACAAAGTAATATATAATTTTGTCACATGTGTGCATTGCATTCTGTCCTATTTTGATAAAAACGATTTTGAAATAAAAATGATTGGCTTCACTTAAAATAATTCATAGACAGTTCTAAGACAGATAGATGTGTGTAATTTTTTATAATAATTTATGTTTTAGTAAAAAGCCTAAAGAATTGTTCTCGTAATAAAAAGAGCTATCTATGTAAAAATCAATTCTTATATTAATGTTTAAAACACGTCAAGAACACGTCAAGCTTGACACTTTGGACCGGCCCTGCATTGTATGGCGCGCAGTATAAATCAGAGCTCAGCTTAAACTGGTAGTGTAAAGCGTGACCTGCTCTTGACTGTACTATGTTTAAGAATACTGTTACAGCCGAATGAAGAATTCACAGTTCATTTGTCCAAATTCATATTGATTAATGCAAAACAAAGGCATGTTCAAAGAAGAGC
Source organism: Aproaerema taeniolella (assembly GCA_949987775.1). Classification (NCBI taxonomy): domain Eukaryota; kingdom Metazoa; phylum Arthropoda; class Insecta; order Lepidoptera; family Gelechiidae; genus Aproaerema; species Aproaerema taeniolella. The sequence continues at coordinate 12,835,632 of OX465244.1, forward strand.
AAATGAAAAAATATCTATGTTTCAAAGACAGGCAAAATAACGACTGTAAGAGGCTGCTTAATTTTTACTTTTTTTTAAACCGTTTTTTTGGTTATAAATGTTGATGAATACTTCTGGTTTTTTTCGTTGGAGTGGGTGGGATATACATGCAACTTATCGCGCAGTCTACAGGTAGCACATTCACGTGTCAAGTTCGTTTCTCCATCCTTTTCCGAGTCGTCCTACGGTGAGGGCAACCAGTGATCAGTTCTGAACCAGTACAGCCAAACCGACGGTCTACTTTGGGGTCAGCTACCTGATCTGAGTGAGACCTTACTCGAGAATCAACGGCTCTCCGACATTATCCTCATGCTATCTCCACGTCACTCCCAGAAGTTAACCTTTACACCTTCAGTACGTTCAACCGGCGGGTCTGCTTCTTTCTTTTTTACTTGGTCTCCGAGATCGGTTTGCACTGTTCTAACAGAGGAATGGTTCACCCACATATCATTGATTTCCAATCAGTACACATGGTTCCGACCTTTACTTGTGAACCCTATAGTCGGCACACAGTTACTTACTGTAGATACCTTACTCAATTACAGTTGAAAAAATGTGTTTACCATTGTACCAACCTCATTAAATGATGTCACTACACTACACTCACAATATAGCTGAATACAAGGGATGGATACTTGTACGATCGAATGAGATGTTTAGTATGAGTGCTAAAAGTAGTTTGCTTATAGTTCGGATTTCAGAATTTCATACGATTCGTTTCAGCTCCATCATAATCTGCACGAGGTTCGTCATCTGTTCTATCCTTTTTTGTTTGTTTAGATTCTGCGTCGGTTTCTTTGTTTTGAGGAGAAATCAGGATCTACGTTGTTTGTCAAAGCCTTTGGGTCATTTTTAGTTGTTAATATAGGATATCGAGAGGTGATTTGTGATTTTGTTATTCTTCATTCTTCTTAGTGCTTTTTGTTCTTTAAATTCTGCTTAAGCTTTTTTTAACTTAAAGAGACATCGGGTTCTTCGTTGTTCGTCAAACCCTTTGGGTCATTTTTATTTGTTATATAGGATATTGAGAGGTGATTTGTGATTTTGTTATTCTTCATTCTTCTTAGTCTTTTTTGTTCTTTAAATTCTGCTAAGGCTTTTTTTAACTTAAAGAGACATCGGGTTCTACGTTGTTCGTCAAAGCCTTTGGGTCATTTTTAGTTGTTAATATAGGATATCGAGAGGTGATTTGTGTCTTTGTTATTCTTCATTCTTCTTAGTCCTTTTTGTTCTTTAGATTCTGCTTAGGATTTTTTAACTTAAAGAGACATCGGGTTCTACGTTGTTTGTCAAGGTCTTTGGCGATTTGTATTTTGATTCAGCTCTTCATTAAATGTATTTTGCTTATTAGTTCCTTTAGTAGACGCTTTATTTCAAAACATGCTTTTTTACACATACATCACCTCAGTACACTTACAACATTACTCATAAACAACATTTTGCTTTTTAGTGGTCACGCATGAAGACTGGTATGATCGATTGATGGCATGAAATTGTAATACATGAATGCTGAAGTAATTCTTTTTGCTCCTTTAATAGTAGTATTAGATCGTAGTTAAGCGATTTTGTAGATAGAAGTTTTTTGCAATTTCAGTTTTTCAGCTAAAGGAGTTTTGCGGATAACGGTGATTTCTCAATCATTGGCTACTCGTCATTATATTTACTCCGGTTCTTATTTGGTCGGGGAAGTACCTGATTCGACGTTGTTATCCCACGAGATTGTTTTGTTTCTATTTTTCATTTCAGGCGTATTTAGTTTTAGATAGAATTTAATTAGAAATATTTATTATTCGTAAGTATATATTTTTAAAATTATTTATATTATGTATTTATTGTAGATATTTTTTTTTATGAGTTAATACTTTATGTACTTCGTTTATTAATTTTTTTTCCACTTAACCCTCCGCATACCAGGTGGGGTCTAATAAACCCCAGGCGGTGAAAAATCGATATACTTTCAAAAATTTTCGTGCGCGGAATCTGAATCTCTCAGTAGCTGGAGTTCTGACGTTCTTACACTGGCAAGTACCATTAGTTTAGTAGTGTGTGCGTTTTTTAGGGCTCTAGATGCGTTTTTGTTTAGAATTGTTGTTATTTGAGCATATAAAAAATGCAATTATGGCGAACTAAAGAACTCCTACCTCGAGATTGAAGTAAAAATTTAAAGATGTATCATCGTTGTTCAATTTTTTAAAATTTAGTCAGTTTAATTACAAACATTGGTAATTATCAATTCTTAGGGTGAATTCAACTCTAAATTAGTAGTCAGAAGATGGCATTTTTGCTACCCTTTTTCAACAAACCATTTAATCTATTTCATTTTTTTTTATATAGTGCTACTCAGGTTATGTTCAATTTCAAAAATATGCAATAATAATTCAGTACCCCTATTCCTATCTGATTACAGCGACCATTTTGTTAGGGTATGTCAGACCCCACCTTGTATGGCATGTTACAAATTTTCACCTGGTATGCCGAGGGTTAATTGCATTTCTATTTATTTCATATATTATAGTCATTTTTTATTTTATTATATATGTATATGTTATAGTAATTTTAATAAGTTAGCTCTCTTGTAGGATATTTTATGTATTAAATTATTCATTTCTTTTTATTTTAATATTTTGTGATTATTTTAATAGTTTGTGTAGTTAGCTCTTTACGAATTATTATTATGTATTTTATTTATTGTACATGGTGTTTATGTATATTTTTATTGTATATCTCTTTTATATTTGTAGTTAGAGTAGTTAGCTCCCCTCCAAGATGGTCAGCCTTGACGTGGCGGAGGGGCTCAGTAACTTCAGACTAAATTAACTGCACTGTACTTGCTATAATATTTTAAATAATACAAAGCTCTTTTTATTCATTTTTTTTCCTTTTCCGATCATGTACCAGTGCGGTTTTATAAGTAGTATCTTACGTCTGAAGTGAAGCGAATGACATCACAACATTCACAACTGCACCACTTCAAATTTTAAGTATTTTTCTCTTTCAGTTTTTAAACGATTATATTGAAATACCAATGTTCAACCATCAATTACGTGAAGAAGTAGACATAAAGATATTCAACAATGACCATCACTGTAACAATCAAGAAATGTGTTACCGAAGACAACTGGTGGACTCAAAATTCAAGGTACCAACTTAAATAATAAAAATATTATACAATAAACATAAGTAAATAAAAACAATCATTAAAGTATACTTAGACTAATTTAATTTATTGCAACTTATTCCACACTGAGTAAATAATTTTAAAAACGAATTTTGAATTAATTACCTTTCGCCATTATACGTACCTCATGTTTCATCTTATGACTCTCGGAATTTATGTCAAATGTGGTATGAAGTAGTCCCAGAACCACTGGTTTTGCCTACCCCGATAGAGATTATAGGCGTGAACGTATGTATGCATTTATGTAATTTTAAATTAATTTTTTACAGAAACTATCGCCTTATTCATCAAACAAACTACGCTACTCACAGTGAAGATACATCTCTAGATGAGTAACGACAGCGACGATTTGAAGCGGCGGGGCACTGAACGCGTAACTGAAACCACCGATGGAAGATGCTAGCAGCACTGCCATGGACACTTTAGGCTAACTCTAAAAGTGAACGACTTCATTCAAACTGAAGCAATAAAATGAAACTAGGTCATTATATTAAATATAAATACTTTTTTAAATGAATTTATTATATTTCAGTAGCCTCATATTTCATTTCCACACTGCTTCAGTGGATATACCTAACCAAGCAGAAATATTTCATAGTATTTGTTTTGGTGTAATCGAAGTAAATAAGTTAAAAAACGATGATACAGACTAACGCGGCTCGCAACGCCGCTGCTTGTGCCTTTTCATGCAGTTCTGTCTAATGTGTGTGTTTTTCAAGTCTTTGTTTTACTTTTTCAGATTATATATACCTATAGAGATATCGACAATCTGCCATCAAATCTCCAAAAAAAACAAAGCTAAAACTTAGAAACTGAATCGGTCATAAGAGCAGAAATCGTCATTATCTTAAAGCAATGTAGACAACTGTTACAGATTTCAAGAATGAAGGTAAAACTTATTTAATAAAATTCTATTTATAAAAAAGGGGTATTAGGGTCAGCTCACATCGCAACGCGACGTTACGAATAGAGCCACTCAAAATTGAATTTTAGTAACTACGTGAAAAGATAAACATTTCATTGTGCGAACGCCGCGGCGAGCGGCGAGGCGCGGCGCTGCGTGGTGCGACGTGTTTTTAATTCTCACTTGTGATAAATAAAGTTCAGTTTTGAGTGGCTCTATCCGCAATGTCGCATCGCGGTGTGAGCTGACCCTTAGGTTCGATTCCTAATAGGTACCGCCAATAAACAAGTGATAATTTTCTGAGTTACACCGTTTTACTGTTATAGAACGCCCGCATTACAGAAGGTGACTCAAGTCTTTATCTATACTGTACTTAATTGTTTCTTTTTCTCACTATCAAAATGACCAAGATGACTCTTACTTCAGTATAGATCTGAGTCCGAGTCGCATTTTGTAATACGTATCTAAATGCTGTCCGATGCGTTTATAATTGAAATTATGTTTCTGTCCAGTCTGGTTCTCTTATTGTCAAGATCACGGAATTCAGATGAGAAGTTATGAAGATGAATAAAAGTAATATTAAAGTGATTAAATAAATACTCATCCGATATCTCATTAGTATTGATTTCATTATATTCAAGTCTTATTCATATAAGTACCTAATATTAATAATTAACAATAATGTTATTTTATTACAGAAGGAAATCCTATTAAAGAAAAATAAAGGTGCTTTGCCTAAAACCGACCACATAACACGACCTGCGGCCGAGGGCGGGACTACAGCAGGTACAGCACCTCTGTACTAACTGATGTAGCGCAATGTACACACGGTAGCACGTCCTACCTCGACGTAGGTGTAGCCTGACGTGACCTCGACGTCGCCCTTATACCAGTCGTAATAGCGCCAGATTTTGTAGAGCAAATGGGTAATGACGTGCTGTTGTCTGTACATGTTCATGAGGCATTTGTTTGAAAAATCATACAGAGCAATAGATTTAAAAAAAAATCTTCCACACTGAACTGATAGTGACAAACACTTTAGTAAAAGTCAATAGTTAGCCAGCAAAGGAAGATTTACTGTGTCATGGGCGAAAGACTACCAATCTTTCTCCACAATAGATCATGTATGATGGATGTATCATCACATCATTGCTGATAATTATAAAAAAGGGGTATTGGGTTCGATTCCTAATACTGCCAATGAACAATTTATAAATAATTGTTTAAGTTGCACACCCGTATTACTATTACAGAACGCCTATATTACAGAAAGAAACTCTCATTAGTATTGATTTAATTATATTTAAATCTTACTTCATACATTGAAATATAAACAATAATGTTATTTTATTACAGAAGAAACAAATCGCATCAGATATAAAAATGACGCTGCATCAAGTCGACCAAGTGACGCGAGCCGCGGCCGGGCCGGGACTACGCTACAGCAGGTACAGCACCGTCTGCACTAACTGATGTAGTGCAATGTATGAACGTACTCATCAGGCATTTGTTTGAAAAATCATACAGAGCAATTTAAACAATGTTTTCACACTGAACTGGTAGTGACAGAAACACTTCAGTAAAAGTCAGTAGGTAGAAGGTTTGCTGTGTCATAACGTCACAAGCGAAAGACTACCGATCTTTCTCCACAATACATCACGTATCATCATAGCTGATAACTCTCATATTCATGACTCACTAATACTCTACCTACCCGGTTAGAGATTATTGGCATTAACTTACGTATGTATGTGATATTACACAAACACAGTAAATAAAATAAAATATTGCTATGTGCATTTTAAATAGCAATATTCATATATACTTACATACATACGCTCACGCCCATAATCCCTAACAGGGTAGGCAGAGCATCAATGGTTCTAGAACCACTAGATGCCATGTTTGATACAAATTGTGAGGGTTGTCAGATGGAATAAGTTGTATAATGGTGAGAAGTGGTCAGCCTTTCGCCCAGTATACAGCAAAACCCTCGCATCCCTCTTATAAGTAGGTAGCAATATTCATGTATTATAAAAGTCAATACTGAACTTAGCCTACTCTGATTTTTTCAAATTTACGTTAAAACATTATATTAAACTAATAACAGTCTTAAAACATACAAAGGAATGCATTCTGTGTGCTTTTAAAGACGAGCGCCATTTTATAAAAGTCAAAAATAGGTGTTACAGATACAACAACTTAGTTAATTAACATTTTTATTATTTTTTCAGATAACAAAGCGACAACCATTCAACACTGTCAAAATTATTTTGAAATCTTCCAACCACGCCAAGGCAGAAAACGATTTTATTTTGATAAATAAACTGTATTTATTAGTAATTAATAATTGATATGATTAAATTTTTATTTATTATGAACTCATTTTTGTTTCATTATTTTACTAAAAATAGTTCGTCTGGTATCACATGGTTTTAAAACTGCAGTTCTGGCTACCCAGTAGGAAATATTAGGTGTGAATGGATTAACTTTCAAATAAATGGTAATAACCATTTTGTCGATACGACACCAAGTTTTTCAATTCAATGTAGCTAATGACCACACTAACACTTACATCTATTATTATTCTTTCGGGGTAGGCAGAACGGCCTGTAATACAGAAACTTTCAATAAACTACAACGCGGTTTTCAAGTAAATAAACGACGACACTTTGTTGACCTCTACAACGGCCTTTATTCCGCTTAGATTGCGTCGGCTTTGTGCTAATGAGTAACTTGACGTATTGCTGTCTGTACATCATCTTAAGTAATTGGTACCTACTGACATGCAGTGCCATCTTTCGACGAATAACACAACTAACTTTTTTATTATTATTTTTCCCAGGCCATAGATTATAGTGGTAGGTAGTTTCCTTTATTCTTCAGGATAGACAAAGACACACAGCCAAATCTTTTACGTAACACCTAATACATGAAAATAAGTAATTCTGCACATATAAAGTAAAAAGAAAGCAACCCATGCAGCCGTAGCCGTCGTGTTCTATGTTTTTCCTTATTGTCTCTCAATTTTTTTATTTTTATTTTCTAAGAAATATAGCTCTTACTTCCCACTTAAAATTATAAATCATAATTGCATTGGTTAAAAAATAAAGAAAAATAATTATGACCACTAGTTATTTCATGCCTACTATGCAAAGTGATTATTTCAAAACTTTCGATTCTTAACGTTTGGTTTTCGCAAAGTCCATAATACCTACCTATCCAAAAGCCCCTCCTTCGCGCTCCTGTAGCCTACCACACAAAACCCTCGCGACCTGCTTTAGCAGGTCGCGCACCACGCGAAACCTAGTTATTATATTATATAAAGCTACAATACCACTGACTGGGTGACAGAATTGTTCTCCCAGATGGAGCGGCGGGAGGTGAAAACTTTGTATGGGAGGTGTGGAGTGGGTGGTGCGGAGGGTACGGGAAAACCTCGAGATCCTCGGATCCTTCTTCTCATCAGGTGGCGACCCACCTTCCCGGGCGAACAATTGCAGATGGAGCGGCGGCGCTTTAACTAAGGTCGACCCACACCCTGGTCGAATTCTACCGGTGACGTCATTTTTTCGATTTTCGCAAAAACAAGATGGCCGCCATACAAAATGATTATTGCTGTATCTCCGGAACCGTTTGACATAAGTGGGCTATGCTCGAACAAATGTTTTAAAGGGGATGAGGGGCAGGTGGCAGTCAAATTTGTTTTTCAAGATGGCGGATCCAAGATGGCGGCCGAAAATGAAGTTGCTCCAATCCGGACGAAAATCGGTATCTGGGGGGCTTGGGGGTCGAAAATTCCGAAAATCGGGTCAGTTTTTCGATTCCTTCATTTTCCAAGATGGCCGCCATACAAGGAGTGGTGAGGCGAGGCCGCAGGCCGAGCCGAACCACGACGCCACGCCGCGAGGCGAGGCCGTAGGCCGAGGCGAGCTGCGTAAAAGGCGAGGCCGAAGGCCGAACTCCGCGCAGGGCGTAGCCCGGAGCGTCATCCCCCCAAATCCAAGATGGCCGCCATACAAGTTTAGATTCTAAAGGTGAGGCGAGGCCGAAGGCCGAGCTCCGCGTAGGGCGAAGCCCGAAGCGTCACCAAGCATCTTACCGGCCGACCGCCATGAAATTTTCGGGCATAACGACATGGGTGACGTTTAATAGGTTTTCGGGGATGCTGATTACGAAACTGACATCCATTTTTAAATCCAAGATGGCGGTCGTGACAAACCAAAAAAAGTATGATCGCCTTTTTGACCCTACAAATAGGGTACCACAACCGCCTCGCGGCCTGCTTTAGCAGGTCGCGCACCACGCGAAACCTAGTTATATTATATAAAGCTACAATACCACTCACTGACTGACTCACTGGGTGACAGAATTGTTCTCCCAGATGGAGCGGCGGGAGGTGAAAACTTTGTATGGGAGGTGTGGAGTGGGTGAGGCGGAGGGTACGGTAAAACCTCGAGATCCTCGGATCCACCTTCTCATCAGGTGGCGACCCACCTTCCCGGGCGAACCGTTGCAGATGGAGCGGTGGCGCTCGAACTAAGGTCGACCCACACCCTGGTCGAATTCTACCGGTGACGTCATTTTTTCAATTTTCGCAAAAACAAGATGGCCGCCATACAAAATGATTATTGCTGTATCTCCGGAACCGTTTGACATAAGTGGGCTATGCTCAAACAAATGTTTTACAGGGGGGTGAGGGGCAGGTGACTGTCAATTTTTTTTTTTCAAGATGGCGGATCCAAGATGGCGGCCGGAAATGACGTTGCTCCGATCCGGACGAAAATCGGTATCTGGGGGGTTTGGGGGACGAAGATTCCGAATATCGGATAAGTTTTTCGATTCCACTATTTTCCAAGATGGCCGCCATACAAGGAGTGGTGAGGCGAGGCCGCAGGCCGAGCCGAACCACGACGCCACGCTGCGAGGCGAGGCCGTAGGCCGAGGCGAGGCCGAAGGCCGAGCTCCGCGCAGGGCGTAGCCCGGAGCGTCCCCCCCCCAAATCCAAGATGGCCGCCATACAAGTTTAGATTCTAAAGGTGAGGCGAGGTCGAAGACCGAGCCGAACGCGCGAGACGAGGCCGAAGGCCGAGGCGAGCCGCGTATAGGGTGAGGCCGAAGGCCGAACTCCACGTAGGGCGAAGCCCGGAGCGTCCCCCCCCCAATCAAAGATGGCCGCCATACAAGTTTAGATTCTAAAAGTGAGGCGAGGTCGAAGACCGAGCCGAACGCGCGAGGCAAGCCGCGTATAGGGTGAGGCCGAAGGCCGAGGCGAGCCGCGTATAGGGTGAGGCCGAAGGCCGAACTCCACGTAGGGCGAAGCCCGGAGCGTCCCCCCCCCAATCAAAGATGGCCGCCATACAAGTTTAGATTCTAAAAGTGAGGCGAGGTCGAAGACCGAGCCGAACGCGCGAGGCAAGCCGCGTATAGGGTGAGGCCGAAGGCCGAGGCGAGCCGCGTATAGGGTGAGGCCGAAGGCCGAACTCCACGTAGGGCGAAGCCCGGAGCGTCCCCCCCCCAATCAAAGATGGCCGCCATACAAGTTTAGATTCTAAAAGTGAGGCGAGGTCGAAGACCGAGCCGAACGCGCGAGGCAAGCCACGTATAGGGTGAGGCCGAAGGCCGAGGCGAGCCGCGTACAGGGTGAGGCGGATCCAAGATGGCGGCCGGAAATGAAGTTGCTCCGATCCGGACGAAAATCGGTATCTGGGGGGTTTGGGGGACGCAGATTCCGAATATCGGGTCAGTTTTTCGATTCCACCATTTTCCAAGATGGCCGCCATACAAGGAGTGGTGAGGCGAGGCCGCAGGCCGAGGCGAACCACGACGCCATGCCGCGAGGCGAGGCCGTAGGCCGAGGCGAGCTGCGTAAAAGGCGAGGCCGAAGGCCAAGCTCCGCGCAGGGCGTAGCCCGGAGCGTCCCCCCCCCCAAATCAAAGATGGCCGCCATACAAGTTTAGATTCTAAAGGTGAGGCCGAAGGCCGAACTCCGCGTAGGGCGAAGCCCGGAGCGTCCCCCCCCCAATCAAAGATGGCCGCCATACAAGTTTAGATTCTAAAGGTGAGGCGAGGTCCAAGACCGAAGGCGTGCTGATTCCGAAAATGACATACGTTTTGAAATCCAAGATGGCGGACTTAAATTTTTTGCAAAATATCGTCATGGGTGTCGTTTTTTGGGTATTTAGGGGTGCTGATTAAGAAAATAACATCCATTTTTAAATCTAAGATGGCGGCCGTGAAAAAAAAAAAAAAACTTTTTTAAATTTATAAAGAAAGGCATTACGTTTCGTCAATAATACCTACCTTTCCAAAAGCCCCTCCTTCCCGCTCCTGTAGCCTACCACACAAAACCCTCGCGACCTGCTTTAGCAGGTCGCGCACCACGCGAAACCTAGTTATTATACATATATAATATATAAAGCTACAATACCACTGACTGACTGGGTGACAGAATTGTTCTCCCAGATGGAGCGGCGGGAGGTTGAAACTTTGTATGGGGGATGTGGATAGAGTGACGCGAAAGGTACGGGAAAACCTCGAGATCCTCGGATCCACCTTCTCATCAGCTGGCGACCCACCTTCCCGGGCAAACCGTTGCAGATGGAGCGGTGGCGCTCGAACTTAGGTCGACCCACACCCTGGTCGAATTCTACCGGTGACGTCATTTTTTCGATTTTCGCAAAAACAAGATGGCCGCCATACAAAATGATTATTGCTGTATCTCCGGAACCGTTTGACATAAGTGGGGTGTGCTCGAACAAATGTTTTACAGGGGGGTAAGATGCAGGTGGCTGTCAAATTTTTTTTTCAAGATAGCGGATCCAAGATGGCGGGCGGAAATTAAGTTGCTCCGATCCAGACGAAAATCGGTATCTGGGGGGTTTGGGGGACGAAGATTCCGAATATCGGGTAAGTTTTTCGATTCCACCATTTCCCAAGATGGCCGCCATACAAGGAGTGGTGAGGCGAGGCCGCAGGCCGAGCCGAACCACGACGCCACGCCGCGAGGCGAGGCCGTAGGACGAGGCAAGCTGCGTAGAAGGCGAGGCCGAAGGCCGAGCTCCGCGTAGGGCGTAGCCCGGAGCGTCCCCCTCCAAATCCAAGATGGCCGCCATACAAGTTTAGATTTTTAAGGTGAGGCGAGGACGAAGACCGAGCCGAACGCGCGAGGCGAGGCCGAAGGCCGAGCTGAGCCGCGCATAGTGTGAGGCCGAAGGCCGAACTCCGCGTAGGGCGAAGCCCGGAGCGTCCCCCCCCCCAATCAAAGATGGCCGCCATACAAGTTTAGATTGTTAAGGTGAGGCGAGGTCGAAGACCGAGCCGAACGCGCGAGGCGAGGCCGAAGGCCGAGGCGAGCTGCGTATAGGGTGAGGCCGAAGGCCGAACTCCGCGTAGGGCGAAGCCCGGAGCGTCCCCCACCAATCAAAGATGGCCGCCATATAAGTTTAGATTTTTAAGGTGAGGCGAGGTCGCAGACCGAGCCGAACGCGCGAGCCGAGGCCGTAGGCCGAGGCGAACTGCGTATAGGGCGAGGCCGAAGGCCGAACTCCGCGTAGGGCGAAGCCCGAAGCGTCACCAAGCATATTACCAGCCGACCGCCATCATACCGATGAACTGGTTGGTTTTGGGTGAGTGTTAAATGAGACGTCCGACTTGAGTAAATGTAGGTTTATTACTGAAAAACTTATAATATCTACTTACACACTACACCATTGGGGTCATAATTTTTAAAGAAAAATATGTCAATTTTTTCTTTAAAACTACTCGAGCTCAATAAAATCTATTAAAAAAAAAAATATATTTTAATAATTTATTAACAGTATACAAAATTATTTCAGATAATGAGCACAAGGCATCTAAATGATGTTATCTTAAATCTACATGATAACTAAATTTTACTGAAATTAAAAAAAATCTGTAGAGCAGGATTTAATATAGAGTAGGATTTTTATATAGAGCAAGATCTTGTCTATTCTAACTTAGTCTATTTATTTCCTTACGCAATTTCTTACTACTAACTTAATAATTAACAATTGGCTATATAAGGTTTGGTTCTGTTTTTGTGTACAATTTCAATTTTGTTATTTTTTTGAATTTTTACATTTGGCTCCAAATCTTCTAGCACTACGAATGGACCATCGTACAGTTTATCTAATTTTCTATGTCCCTCACTTTTTACTAATAGTAAATCATTTTTCTTATACTTAACTGGATTTATTTTCTTATCATATGCTAGTTTTCTTAACTCTTTACTCTTAATTAAATTATTACGAGCGTCTGCATGAGCAACTTGCAATCTATATTTTAACTCTAAACAATAATTATCTGGATTATACAAAGGTTCTACATCGGTGCTGACTCGACAAGGTATGTTGCAAGGTTTACCGAACACTAGTTCGTAAGGTGCGTACCTAGTTTCCGAATGGACAGTATTATTGTATGTAAAACACCAATAGGGTAGCCAATGGCTCCACGTATCGGGATGCTCATTGCATTGCATACGTAGATACGTACCTAAATGTTTATGAGAGTTCTCCAGCGCTCCAATCGTTTGATGATGATAAGCTGTGGAGTTTAATTTCTCTATTTCTAGTAGTTTACAAACCTCGGTCATCGTTGACGACATGAATTCAGTCCCACGGTCGGTCGCTATGGTTTTGGGAATACCATACCTTAAAATGAAATTATTAACTAATGCCCTAGCTACACTTATAGTATCCTTATTTTGTAATGGATATGCCTCAACATATTTGCTCAATTCGCATTGAATTGTTAGTATGTACATATTATTGTTCTCGTCTCTATCTACTGGACCAACAATGTCCATAAAAATCTTCTCTAATGCTGATGTAGCAGTTGTCGTAATTGTCATTGGTTCGATTGTGTTTCGTGAATGTTTCATTTTCTGACATTTGTCACATTTTTTAATAAATAGTCTAACGTCATTTTCTAAACCTGGCCAGTAAAAGTGACGTTTGATATTATTTGTCATTCTACGCACTCCTGCGTGTCCGCTAGTGGGTAGTAAATGATAGTCATTCAATATAAATTGTTTTTCATCGTCATTTTCTATTCTTTTAATTCCTCTTAAAATACAAAGTCGGGGACCGGTCCATGTTTCTTTATTTTTTATTGCTATTATTATATCTTTGATAATAAACTCGTTACTATCTTTCTTTATTATGCATAATTCTGTTACTTTTATTTCATTACATACTTTACCTAACTTCATTACAAATTCGTCTCGCGATAATTGCAATTTGAAATCAAGGTTAACACATAATATTTTCCTATTCGGTAAATACGAAAAACATTCGTTCTCGTATCTTATCTCATTTTTTCCTCTTAGTTTTGCTAATTCATCTCCTTTTATAAATGCCATTTCTACTGAATTATTCGGTAATCTTAATATCTCTACGACTCGTGGTTGATCAGGCCTCTTGTCAGTAGGTACATCAAGATTTGATAATACACTTTTATTCGTTTCATCTGCTCTTTTCCGTTGTGCCCTAGTCATAACATTCACTATACTTGCATTCATATCTTTCAACTCGTCTGAGGTTACACATATACGTGACAATGCGTCTGCTATTACATTATCTTTCCCTCGTACATAAACAACTTTATAATCATATTCTTCTAATGCCAATCTAAATTTTAATAAACGACTTGATGGGTCCTTCATTCCAAACAAGTACATAAGTGGCTTATGGTCTGTCATGATGATAAACGAACGCCCAAATAAGTAAGGTCTAAAATATTTTACTCCCCATACCACAGCTGCTAACTCTTTTTCTATTGTTGGGTAATTTTTTTCAGCTTTATTTAGTGGTCTGCTAGCGTAAGCAATAGGTTTCAAATCATTGTTACACAGTACTGCGCCTACAGCCGTACCAGAGGCATCTGTTTGTAAAATAAATTCATTTTCGTTTGCAAAATTCGGATACTGTAAAATTGGTGGGGAAATTAATGCTAATTTTAAGTTTTCAAATGCGTTTTGGCATTCTTCAGTCCAATAAAATACTGAATTTTTTCTGCATAATGCATTTAATGGTAACGTTATCTCTGCAAAATTATTAATGAATTTTCTATAATAATTACTAAATGCAACAAAACGCCGGACCTCATTAGCGCTTTTTGGGATTGGATAATTTTTAATTATTTTTATTTTATCTGGGTCTGGTTGTATACCCTCTGCTGTTACTTTGTGACCTAAGTATACCAATTCTGTTTTCAAAAACTGACATTTAGTGGGATTTAACTTTAAGTTTACTTTTCTTAATCTTTCCAAAACATCAATAAGATTTTTGTTGTGACTTTCTAAATTTCGTCCAAAAATTACAAGGTCATCAAGATAGACAAAACATTTTTCGAAGGTCAACCCCGACATGGCTATTGTCATAATTCTTGAGAAGGCACTCGGACTGGTTTTGAGACCCATTGGCATACGTTTCATTTGAAACTGTCCAAGTCCATTACATGTAAATGAAGTTACCTTGCGAGACTCAGGGGTCAAGGTCACCTGATAATAAGACTGACTAAGGTCAAGATGTGAAAAATATACTGCACCATAAAGAGAATCCAAAATTTCAGTGATGTTTGGCAGTGGAAAACGATCATCTTGAATATTTTCATTTAATTTCCGGTAATCCACAACCAAACGCCAACTTTTCTTATCCTTACCGCTACCCTTTTTTGGCACTAACAAAATTGGGCTCGACCATTCACTATTTGATTCCTCAATTATGTCATCTTGTAACATTTGCTTAATTTGCTCATCAACTTCTGTTTTTAAACTTTTTGGCAACCTATATGGTTTAACATAAACTGGGTTTGTGTTTGGTTTTAGATTAATGGACTGTTCATAAATATTTGTGCTCGTCAGCTTATCGCCTGGAAGACAAAACACATCTGAATACTTAGTACATATAGACTCAATTGTTTTCTTTTCATTGGAATGTAAGTGTTGCAAATTCAAGTGTGATAACAAAGTCTTAGCTCTATTCGCGTTTGAATTGTTTTTATCGAATGTACATATTTCGTAATCACTTAAGAGATATATTTCTGGCTGGAAAATAGGAATCTTTACTGTATTCTCACTAGTGTTAAGTATCTTAATTGGTATAATATTTTCGTTTGGTTTTACAATCGCGCTCGCTAGAAACACACTTTCCATAAGCTCTTTTGCTCCTATCACACATTCCTCTTTTGTGCTACATGGAATAAAATGAATGGATTCGCTGCGTGGCGGCAAAATCAAAAAATCAGTTGCAACTTTTGGTGAACTGTAGAGTTTTATTTTTATTTCATGATTATGACAGTAAACTGTTAGAATATTTTCTGCTAAGTTAATATTGCTGTCGTAATTACTCAAAAAGTCTAGCCCTATAATACCATCAGCCTTACATGGCAGTGAGTCGAATACGTAGAATTTATGGTTTAATATCGAACCATTAGAATACATAAGGCTAAGATATACATAACCCTCAGAATAAATTTTTCCACCTAGACCGTTTATAACAATACGATCGTTATAAATTTGATTACTTTTTGATAATAGTTTACGACTAATTGCTGACAGTGACGCGCCCGTATCTATTAGCCACGAATACCTATTATTGTTTACATTAAAATATGCATAACGCGTATTTGAATCAGAAGACGACAAAATATAATTTTTAGGCCCGAAAAAACTGATTCGAATTTTCGTGTTCGCTTCCTATATTTTCTCTGTTGTCGTTTTGATGGGGTGTTACATTACCTTGTAGTTGATGTGCTGAAAACATATTGCGTTGATAGCCGTGCTGATTGCCCCTACCCCGAGGGCCTCGATTATTACCACGACCACGGCCACCTCTTTGGTTTCGATTGTTGTAACCATGTGTGTGATTGTTGTAACCACGATTTTGCTGGGAATGTGGTGGGCGTGAGTTCTGTGAACGACGGTTAAGATTCTGATGGTTTCCACGGCCCCTGCCGGGTCTGTTATTTTGACGGTAATTGTTGAAAGACTTACCCCTCATGTTCATGATCGCGTTTGAAGAGCTTGTTGACGGTGACTGTGCCAGCTCCTCGTCCTCAGCTGCTCGTACGGCATCTTTCAAGGTTTCATAATTTCTTGCTGCTATAATGGTGCTTAATCGTCTATTACGAAGACCATCTGAAAATTTTTTGATGGCAACC
The DNA here is from genome assembly GCA_949987775.1 of Aproaerema taeniolella. Lineage (NCBI taxonomy): Eukaryota > Metazoa > Arthropoda > Insecta > Lepidoptera > Gelechiidae > Aproaerema > Aproaerema taeniolella. Next base: position 12,851,936 of record OX465244.1, read on the forward strand.
TTTTCGTTAATCGGTCTTAGTATCTCAGAAGCTGAGGAATTTCCATCGGCCTGTGCGATAGTAAGATTTATAAAAAGTTCCTCCAACTTTTCTCCATATTCGACTATTGTCAAATTATTTTGTGTCGTATTATTAAGCTGAGACAGTAAAGAATTTGCTGATCTCTTTGATAGCAAATATTTTTTTATATCTTCCACCAAATGTTTTACAGTTTCATACTTGTCTTTTAATTTTAATTTTGCTGTTTTAGTAAGTCTTGTTTTTAAAACGAAAGAAATCAACATTTTCTTTTCACTTTCTTCTTTTAAACAACTTTCATACATTTCGATGGCATCTATCATTTTTTCTGTTACTTCTTCACTACCATTCAGTTCGGGTATTAAACTACTCGCAGTTTTTGGGTTAAATTTATCCATTGTCGAGTCAATACCTTTGTTTACTTCCTCGTCGTAAATTAATATTTTCTTATAGATACCTTCTATGTTTTCACAAAGTACACATATATTATAGTTTTCTAACTCTTCTGTAAATTTTTCAAACTGATCGCTCGCTTCAAACAAAATTCCTTCATACTGTGCGTATATTTCTTTCGCACGTTTTAACTTTTTTATACCGATATCTTGTTTTCTTCTAGTTGATCCTAATTTACACAAATCGTTTCTTAGTTTTGTTAATTCATTTAAATGCGATTTTAACTTATCTTCCATTTAGCATTATTAAAACGAAGAATTTTTATTCGAAGCGATACATCTTAATACTAATCTTTAAGTCCCTAAATAATATTGTTACTTAACATACCAAAACTCAGTCCATTTCCGCGTATTTCACTTTTTTTTTACCGCACTTCAATTTTTAATTTTTTTATTTTTGCACTTAACTTATCACTTTTTAATTTTTTTTTTCACTTCACAATCATTTATACATCTTCATCTCCCTTTGGGTCATCATCATCATCGTTGCAGCAGCGGCGGCGGCGGCGTAAAGAGAGACGCGTTCCCAAACGCCTCAGGTACTCTCGTCGCACCTCATCTTGGATCCACTTATGATGGCATCTTTTATATAATAAATATGCCCCATAGCATGCAGCTATGCCGAAAATTACTAAAAATGCCGACAAAGCGATGTTATTTGCCTGGATGTGGTCGAAATTCACCGTGCCTCCAGTTTGCGCAATCACCACTGACTCTTTCCTCTCCTCCTTAGATTGTTCCTTTCCCATGATTTTTTGTAATAATCTTAATTTCACTGTCAATTAATTGAACCACACGTGCACTTGTCAGTACAAACGGCGTGTGAACGGACACTTTCTCACCGTTGCACGCCATGATTCGCAGAACTGCAATGCTGACCTTACAGTTTCTGTAACTTTAGCCCGCATACATGGCAAGGGTCGCCATGAACTGGTTGGTTTTGGGTGAGTGTTAAATGAGACGTCCGACTTGAGTAAATGTAGGTTTATTACTGAAAAACTTTTTTAAATTTATAAAAAAAGGCACAACCGCCTCGCGACCTGCTTTAGCAGGTCGCGCACCACGCGAAACCTAGTTACTATACTATATAAAGCTACATTACCACTGACTCACTGACTGACTGATTGACATAATTGTTCTCCCAGAAGGAGGGTCGGGAGGTAAAAATGATGTTTAGGGAGTGTGGTCAGAATTTTCCGTCGAGTATGGGAAAACCTCGACATCTTCGGATTCTCCTCCTCATCAGGTCACGACCCACCTTCCCGGGCGAACCGTTAGACTTGGATCGGTGGTGCTCGAACAAAGGTCGACCTACACCCTGGTCGAAGTCTACCGGTAACAATTTTTTTTCGATTTTCAAAAAAACAAGATGGCCGCCATACAAAATTGATATTTTGGTTTATCCTTTGATTTGGACCAAATTCGGTATCCAGGGGTTTTTGGGGTTGCTGAATCCGATTATCTAAAAAGATTTTCGATTTCGCCATTTTCCAAGATGGCCGCCATACAAGGAGTGGTGAGGCGAGGCCGAAGGCCGAGCCGAACCACGACGCGCCGCGAGGCGAGGCCGCAAGCCGAGGCGAGATGCGTATAAGGCGAGGCCGAAGGCCGAGCTCCGCGTAGGGCGAAGCTGGAGCGTCCCCCCCCCCAATCCTAGATGACCGCCAGTTAAGTTTAGATTCTAAAGGTGAGGCGAGGTCGTAGACCGAGCCGAACGGGCGAGGCGAGGCCGAAGGCCGAGCCGAGCTGCGTATAGGGCGAGGCCGAAGGCCGAGCTCCGCGTAGGGCGAAGCCCGAAGCGTCACCAAGCATCTTACCGGCCGACCGCAATCCGAAAATTTCATATCCGCCATCTTGGATTTTAGTTGGGGAAATCGTGACGCGAAGGGCGAAGCCCGGAGCGTCTTGATTCTCCCCACCAAAAATCCAAGATGGCGGATATGAAATTTTCGGGCATACCGACATGGGTGTCGTTTAATAGGTTTTCGGGGGTGCTGATTCCGAAAATGATATCCATTTTGAAATCCAAGATGGCGGACATGCATTTTTCTCAAAAACTGTCATGGGTGTCGTTTAATACGTTTTTTGGGGTACTGATTGCGAAAATGACATCTATTTTTAAATCCAAGATGGCGGACATGCAGTTTAAAAAAAATCTGTCATGAGTGTCGTTAATAAGGTTTTTGGGGGTGTTGATTACGAAAATGAAATACATTTTGAAATCTAAGATGGCAGTCGTGACAAACCAAAAAAAGTATGAACACCTTTTTGACCAAAAAATAGAGTACACAACCGCCTCGCGGCCTGCTTTAGCAGGTCGCGCACCACGCGAAACCTAGTTATTAAACTATATAAAGCTACATTACCACTCACTGACTGACTGGGTGATTGACATAATTGTTCTCCCAGAAGGAGGGTCGGGAGGTGAAAATGATGTATGGGGGGGTGTGGTCAAAATTTTCCGTCGAGTATGGGAAAACCTCGACATCTTCGGATTCTCCTCCTCATCAGGTCGCGACCCACCTTCCTGGGCGAACCGTTGGATTTGGACCGGTAGTGCTCGAAGAAAGGACGCTTCACACCCTGGTCGAAGTCTACCGGTGACAAAATTTTTTCAATTTTCAAAAAAACAAGATGGCCGCCATACAAAATTGATATTTTGGTATATCCTCCGATTCGGACCAAATTCGGTTTCCAGGGGTTTTTGGGGTCGCTTAATCCGAATATTTAAAAAGATTTTCGATTTCGCCATTTTCAAAGATGGCCGCCATACAAGGAGTGGTGAGGCGAGGCCGAAGGCCGAGCCGAACCACGACGCGCCGCGAGGCGAGGCCGCAGGCCGAGGTGAGCTGCGTATAAGGCGAGGCCGAAGACCGAGCTCCGCGTAGGGCGAACCCCGGAGCGTCCCCCCCCCCAATCCAAGATGGCCGCCATTTAAGTTTAGATTTTAAAGGTGAGGCGAGGCCGAAGGCCGAGCCGAGCTGCGTATAGGGCGAGGCCGAAGGCCGAGCTCCGCGTAGGGCGAAGCCCGAAGCGTCACCAAGCATCTTACCAGCCGACCGCAATCCGAAAATTTCATATCCGCCATCTTGGATTTTAGTTGGGGGAATCGTGACGCGAAAGGCGAAGCCCGGAGCGTCTCGATTCTCCCCACCAAAAATCCAAGGTGGCGGATATTAAATTTTCGGGCATGCCGACATGGGTGTCGTTTAATAGGTTTTCGGGGGTGCTGATTCCGAAAATGACATCGTTTTTTGAAATCCAAGATGGCGGACATGCTATTTTTGTGAAAAACTGCCATGGGTGTCGTTTGATAAGTTTTCGGGGATGCTGATCCTGGAAATGACATTTATTTTCAAATCCAAGATGGCGGACATGCATTTTTTAGAAAAATCCGTCATGGGTGTCGTTTTTTATGTTTTTGGGGGTACTGATTCTTAAGATAACATCGATTTTTAAATCCAAGACGGTGGCCGTGAAAAACCAAAAAAAGAATGAACGCCTTTTTGACCCTACAGATAGGTTAGCACAACCGCCTCGCGGCCTGCTTTAGCAGGTCGCGCACCACGCGAAAACTAGTTATACTATATAAAGCTGCATTACCACTCACTCACTGACTGACTAACTGATTGACATAATTGTTCTCCCAGAAGGAGTGTCGGTAGGTGAAAATTATGTACAAGGGGTGTGGTCAGAATTTTCCGTCGAGTAGGGGAAAACTTCGACATCTTCGGATTCTCCTCTTCATCAGCTCGTGACCCACCTTCCCGGGCGAAACGTTGGGGTTGGATCGATATTGCTCGAACAAAGGTCGACCAGCACCCTGGTCAAAGTCTACAGGTGACAAAATTTTTTCGATTTTCAAAAAAACAAGATGGCCGCAGTACTAAAGTGATATTTCGTTATATCCTCCGATTCGGACCAAATTCGGTATCCGGGGGTTTTAGCGGTCGCTGAATCCGAATATCTGAAAAGATTTTCGATTTCGCCATTTTCCAAGATGGCCGCCATTTAAGTTTAGATTCTAAAGGTGAGGCGAGGTCGTAGACCGAGTCGAACGCGCGAGGTGAGGCCGAAGGCCGAGCCGAGCTGCGTATAGGGCGAGGCCGAAGGTCGAGCTCCGCGTAGGGCGAAGCCCGAAGCGTCACCAAGCATCTTACCTGCCGACCGCCGTACCGGCATACCGACATGGTTGTCGTTTAATAGGTTTTCGGGGGTGGTGATTATTAAAATAACATCGATTTTTAAATCCAAGATGGTGGCCGTAAAAAACCAAAAAAAGTATGAACGCCTTTTTGACCCTACAAATAGGGTAGCACAACCGCCTCGCGGCCTGCTTTAGCAGGTCGCGCACCACGCGAAAACTAGTTATTATTATTTATATTATATAAAGCTGCAATACCACTCACTCACTGACTGACTGACTGGGTGACAGAATTGTTCTCCCAGATGGAGCGGCGGGAGGTGAAAACTTTGTATGGGAGGTGTGGAGAGGGTGGTGCGGAGGGTACGAGAAAACCTCGAGATCCTCGGTTCCACCTTCTCATCGGGTAGCGACCCACCTTCCCGGGCGAACCGTTGCAGATGGAGCGGTGGCGCTCGAACAAAGGTCGACCCACACCCTGGTCGAATTCTACCGGTGACGTCATTTTTTCGATTTTCTCAAAAACAAGATGGCCGCCATACAAAATGTTTATTGCTGTATCTCCGGAACCGTTTGACATAAGTGGGGTGTGCTCGAACAAATGTTTTACAAGGGGGTGAGGGGCAGGTGGCTGTCAAATTTTTTTTTCAAGATGGCGGATCCAAGATGGCGGCCGGAAATGAAGTTGCTCCGATCCGGACGAAAATCGGTATCAGGGGGGTTTGGGGGACGAAGATTCCGAATATCGGATCAGTTTTTCGATTCCACTATTTTCCAAGATGGCCGCCATACAAGGAGTGGTGAGGCGAGGCCGCAGGCCGAGCCGAACCACGACGCCACGCCGCGAGGCGAGGCCGTAGGCCGAGGCGAGCTACGTAAAAGGCGAGGCCGAAGGCCGAGCTCCACGCAGGGCGTAGCCCGGAGCGTCCCCCCCCCAAATCCAAGATGGCCGCCATACAAGTTTAGATTCTAAAAAAAGGTGAGGCGAGGTCGAAGACCGAGCCGAACGCGCGAGACGAGGCCGAAGGCCAAGGCGAGCCGCGTATAGGGTGTGGCCGAAGGCCGAACTCCGCGTAGGGCGAAGCCCGGAGCGGCCCCCCCCCAATCAAAGATGGCCGCCATACAAGTTTAGATTCTAAAGGTGAGGCGAGGTCGAAGACCGAGCCGAACGCGCGAGGCGAGGCCAAAGGCCGAGGCGAGCCGCGTACAGGCTGAGGCCGAAGGCCGATTTCCGCGTAGGGCGAAGCCCCGAGCGTCCCCCCCCAATCAAAGATGGCCGCCATACAAGTTTAGATTTTTAAGGTGAGGCGAGGACGAAGACCGAGCCGAACGCGCGAGCCGAGGCCGTAGGCCAAGGCGAGCTGCGTATAGGGCGAGGCCGAAGGCCGAGCTCCGCGTAGGGCAAAGCCCGAAGCGTCACCAAGCATATTACCAGCCGCCCGCCATCATACCGACATAAGTGTCGTTTAATAGGTTTTCAGGGGTGCTGATTTCGAAAATGACATCCATTTTGAAATCCAAGATGGCGGACATGGACTTTTTGGAAAATACCGTCATGGGTGTCGTTTAGTAGGTTTTCGGGGGTGCTGATTCCGAAAATGACATACGTTTTGAAGTCCAAGATGGCGGACATAAATTTTGCAAAATATTGGGTGTCGTTTTTTGGGTATTCAGGGGTGCTGATTAAGAAAAAATCCATTTTGAAATCCAAGATGGCGGCCGTGAAAAACAAAAAAACTTAAAAAACTTTTTTAAAATTTTAAAAAAAGGCACAACCGCCTCGCGACCTGCTTTAGCAGGTCGCGCACCACGCGAAACCTAGTTATTATATTATATAAAGCTACAATACCACTCACTGATTGACTGACTGACTGACTGACTGGGTGACAGAATTGTTCTCCCAGATGGAGCGGCGGGAGGTGAAAACTTTGTATGGGGGGTGTGGAGAAGGTGGTGCGGAGGGTACGGGAAAACCTCGAGATCCTCGGATCCACCTTCTCATCGGGTGGCGACCCACCTTCCCGGGCGAACCGTTGCAGATGGAGCGGTAGCGCTCGAACTAAGGTCGAACCACACCTTGGTCGAATTCTACCGGTGACGTCATTTTTTCGATTTTCGCAAAAACAAGATGGCCGCTATACAAAATGATTATTGCTGTATCTCCGGAACCGTTTGACATAAGTGGGGTGTGCTCGAACAAATGTTTTACAGGGGGGTGAGGGGCAGGTGGCTGTCAAAATTTTTTTTCAAGATGGCGGATCCAAGATGGCGGCCGGAAATGAAGTTGCTCCGATCCGGACGAAAATCGGTATCTGGGGGGTTTGGGAGACGAAGATTCCGAATATCGGATCAGTTTTTCGATTCCACCATTTTCCAAGATGGCCGCCATACAAGGAGTGGTGAGGCGAGGCCGCAGGCCGAGCCGAACCACGACGCCACATTGCGAGGCGAGGCCGTAGGCCGAGTCGAGCTACGTAAAAGGCGAGGCCGAAGGCCGAGCTCCACGTTGGGCGTAGCCCGGAGCGTCCCCGTCCAAAATCCAAGATGGCCGCCATACAAGTTTAGATTCTAAAGGTGAGGCGAGGTCGAAGACCGAGCCGAACGCGCGAGGCGAGGCCGAAGGCCGAGGCGAGCCGCGTATAGGGTGAGGCCGAAGGCCGAACTCCGCGTAGGGCGAAGCCCGGAGCGTCCCCCCCCTATCAAAGATGGCCGCCATACAAGTTTAGATTTTTAAGGTGAGGCGAGGTCGCAGACCGAGCCGAACGCGCGAGCCGAGGCCGTAGGCCGAGGCGAGCTGCGTATAGGGCGAGGCCGAAGGCCGAGCTCCGCGTAGGGCGAAGCCCGGAGCGTCCTCCCCCCCAATCCAAGATGGCTGCAATTTAAGTTTAGATTCTAAAGGTGAGGCGAGGTCGTAGATCGAGCCGAACGTGCGAGGCGAGGCCGAAGGCCGAGGCGAGCTGCGTATAGGGCGAGGCCGAAGGCCGAGCTCCGCGTAGGGCGAAGCCCGAAGCGTCACCAAGCATCTTACCGGCCGACCGCCATGAAATTATCGGGCATGCCGACATGGGTGTCGTTTAATAGGTTTTCGGGTTTACTGATTCCGTAAATGACATCCATTTTGAAATCCAAGATGTCCGACATGTGTTTTCAAAAAAATTTACAAAAAACTAAATGAACGCCTTTTTGACCCTACAAATATGGTAGCACAACCGCCTCGCGGCCTGCTTTAGCAGGTCGCGCACCACGCGAAACCTAGTTATATTATATAAAGCTACAATACCACTCACTCACTGACTGACTGATTGACTGGGTGACAGAATTGTTCTCCCAGATGGAGCGGCGGGAGGTGAAAACTTTGTATTGGGGTTGTGGAGTGGGTGACGCGGAGGGTACGGGAAAACCTCGAGATCCTCGGATCCACCTTCTCATCGGGTGGCGACCCACCTTCCTGGGCGAACCGTTGCAGATGGAGCGGTGGCGCTCGAACTAAGGTCGACCCACACCCTGGTCGAATTCTACCGGTGACGTTATTTTTTCGATTTTCGCAAAAACAAGATGGCCGCCATACAAAATGTTTATTGCTTTATCTCCGGATCCGTTTGACATAAGTGGAGTGAGCTCGAACAAATGTTTTACAAGGGGGTGGGGGGCAACTGGCTGTCAAATTTTTTTTTTCAAGATGGCGGATCCAAGATGGCGACCGGAAATGAAGTTGCTCCGATCCGGACGAAAATCGGTATCTGGGGGGTTTGGGGGACGAAGATTCCGAATATCGGGTCAGTGTTTCGATTCCACCATTTTCCAAGATGGCCGCCATACAAAGAGTGGTGAGGCGAGGCCGCAGGCCGAGCCGAACTACGACCCCACTCCGCGAGGCGAGGCCGTAGGCCGAGGTGAGCTGCGTAAAAGGCGTGGCCGAAGGCCGAGCTCCGCGCAGGGCGTAGCCCGGAGCGTCCCCTCCCAAATCCAAGATGGCCGCCATACAAGTTTAGATTCTAAAGGTGAGGCGAGGTCGAAGACCGAGCCGAACGCGCGAGGCGAGGCCGAAGGCCGAGGCGAGCCGCGTATAGGGTGAGGCCGAAGGCCGAACTCCGCGTAGGGCGAAGCCCGGAGCGTCCCCCCCCCCAATTCTAGATGGCGGCAAGTTTAGATTCTAAAGGTGAGGCGAGGTCGAAGACCGAGCCGAACGCGCGAGGCGAGCCGCGTATAGGGTGAGGCCGAAGGCCGATTTCCGCGTAGGGCGAAGCCCGGAGCGTACCCCCCAATCAAAGATGGCCGCCATACAAGTTTAGATTTTTAAGGTGAGGCGAGGTCGCAGACCGAGCCGAACGCGCGAGCCGAGGCCGTAGGCCGAGGCGAGCTGCGTATAGGGCGAGGCCGAAGGCCGAGCTCCGCGTAGGGCGAAGCCCGAAGCGTCACCAAGCATATTACCAGCCGACCGCCATCATACCGACATGGGTGTCGTTTAATAGGTTCTTAGGGGTGCTGATTTCGAAAATGACATCCATTTTGAAATCCAAGATGGCGGACATGGATTTTTTGGAAAATACCGTCATGGGTGTCCTTTAATAGGTTTTCGGGGGTGCTTATTCCGAAAATGACATACGTTTTGAAATCCAAGATGGCGGATATAAATCTTTTGCTAAATATCGTCATGGGTGTCGTTATTTGGGTATTGAAGGGTGCTGTTTAAGAAAATAATTTCAATTTTTAAATCCAAGATGGCGGCCGAAAAAAAACAAAAAAAAATTAAAAACTTTTTTAAAATTTATAAAAAAAGTCACAACCGCCTCGCGACCTGCTTTAGCAGGTCGCGCACCACGCGAAACCTAGTTATATTATATAAAGCTGCAATACCACTCACTCACTCTCTGACTGGGTGACAGAATTGTTCTCCCAGATGGAGCGGCGGGAGGTGAAAACTTTGTATGGAGGGTGTGGAGAGGGTGTCGCGGAGGGTACGGGAAAACCTCGAGATCCTCGGATCCACCTTTTCATCAGGTGGCGTCCCACCTTCCCGGGCGAACCGTTGCAGATGGAGCGGTGGCGCTCGAACTAAGGTCGATCCACACCCTGGTCGAATTCTACCGGTGACGTCATTTTTTTGATTTTCGCAAAAACAAGATGGCCGCCATACAAAATGATTATTGCTGTATCTCCGGAACCGTTTGACATAAGTGGGCTATGCTCGAACAAATGTTTTACAGGGGGGTAAGGGGCAGGTGGCTGTCAAAATTTTTTTTCAAGATGGAGGATCCAAGATGGCGGCCGGAAATGAAGTTGCTCCGATCCGGACGAAAATCGGTATCTGGGGGGTTTTGGGGACGAAGATTCCGAATATCGGGTAAGTTTTTCGATTCCACCATTTTCCAAGATGGCCGCCATACAAGGAGTGGTGAGGCGAGGCCGCAGGCCGAGCTGAACCACGACGCCACGCCGCGAGGCGAGGCCGTAGGCCGAGGCGAGCTGCGTAAAAGGCGAGGCCGAAGGCCGAGCTCCGCGCAGGGCGTAGCCCGGAGCGTCCCCCCCCCAAATCCAAGATGGCCGCCATACAAGTTTAGATTCAAAAGGTGAGGCGAGGTCGAAGACCGAGCCGAACGCGCGAGACGAGGCCGAAGGCCGAGGCGAGCCGCGTATAGGGTGAGGCCGAAGGCCGAACTCCGCGAAGGGCGAAGCCCGGAGCGTCCCCCCCCCCAATCAAAGATGGCCGCCATACAAGTTTAGATTCTAAAAGTGAGGCGAGGTCGAAGATGGCCGCCATACAAGTTTAGTATCAAAGATGGCCGCCATACAAGTTTAGTTTCTAAAGGTGAGGCGAGATCGAAGACCTGGGTGATTGACATAATTGTTCTCCCAGAAGGAGGGTCGGGAGGTGAAAATGATGTATGGATAGTGTGATCAGAATTTTCTGTCGAGTATGGAAAAACCTCGACATCTTCGGATTCTTCTCCTCGTCAGGTTGCGGCCCACCTTCTCGGGCGAACCGTTGGACTAGGACCGGTTGTGCTCAAACAAAGGTCGACCCACACCCTGGTCAAAGTCTACTGGTGACAATTTTTTTTCAATTTTCAAAAAAACAAGATGGCCGCCATACTAAAGTGATATTTTGGTATATCCTCCGATTCGGACCAAATTTGGTATCCGGGGGTTTTTGGGGTTGCTGAATCCGAATATCTGGTAAGTTTTTCAATTCCGCCATTTTCCAAGATGGCCGCCATACAAGGAGTGGTGAGGCGAGGCCGAAGGCAGAGCTCCGCGTAGGGCGAAGCCCTGAGCGTCCCCCCCCCCCAATCTAAGATGGCCGCCATTTAAGTTTAGATTCTAAAGGCGAGGCGAGGCCGAAGGCCGAGCCGAGCTGCATATAGGGCGAGGCCGAAGGCCGAGCTCCTCGTAGGGCGAAGCCCGGAGCGTCACCAAGCATATTACCCGCCGACTGCCATCCGAAAATTTCATATCCGCCATCTTGGATTTTAGTTGGGGGCGGATTTAGCTCAAAATCCAAGATGGCGGATACGAAATTTTTGGGCATGCCGACATGGGTGTCGTTTAGTAGGTTTTTGGGTGTGCTGATTCCGAAAATGACATCCATTTTGAAATCCAAGATGGCGGACTTGCATTTTTTGTAAAAAACAGACATGGGTGTCGTTTGATAGGTTGTCGGGTGTGCTGATTCTTAAAATGACAATCCCCCCCCCAAATCCAAGATGGCCGCCATACAAGTTTAGATTCTAAAGGTGAGGCAAGGTCGAAGACCGAGCCGAACGCGCGAGACGAGGCCGAAGGCCGAGGCGAGCTGCGTATAGGGTGAGGCCGAAGGCCGAACTCCGCGTAAGGCGAAGCCCGGAGCGGCCCCCCCACCAATCAAAGATGGCCGCCATACAAGTTGAGATTCTAAAGGTGAGGCGAGGTCGAAGACCGAGCCGAACGCGTGAAGCGAGGCCGAAGGCCGAGGCGGGCCGCGTATAGGGTGAGGCCGAAGGCCAAACTCCACGTAGGGCGAAGCCCGGAGCGGCCCCCCCCCAATCAAAGATGGCCGCCATACAAGTTGAGATTCTAAAGGTGAGGCGAGGTCGAAGACCGAGCCGCGTACAGGGTGAGGCCGAAGGCCGAACTCCGCGTAGGGCGAAGCCCGGAGCGTCTCCCCCCCAATCAAAGATGGCCGCCATACAAGTTTAGATTTTTAAGGTGAGGCGAGGTCGCAGACCGAGCCGAACGCGCGAGCCGAGGCCGTAGGCCGAGGCGAGCTGCGTATAGGGCGAGGCCGAAGGCCGAGCTCCGCGTAGGGCGAAGCCCGAAGCGTCACCAAGCATATTACCAGCCGACCGCCATCATACCGACATGGGTGTCGTTTAATAGGTTTTCAGGGGTGCTGATTTCGAAAATGACATCCATTTTGAAATCCAAGATGGCGGACATGGATTTTTTGGAAAATACCGTCATGGGTGTCGTTTAATTGGTTTTCTGGGGTACTGATTAAGAAAATAACATCCATTTTGAAATCCAAGATGGCGGCCGTGAAAAAAAAAGGCAAACTTTTTTGACTCTACAAATAGGGTTTAGCAGGTCGCGCACCACGCGAAACCTAGTTATATTATACTATATAAATTATACTATATAAAGCTACATTACCACTGACTGACTGGGTGATTGACATAATTGTTCTCCCAGAAGGAGGGTCGGGAGGTGAAAATGATGTATAGGGGGTGTGGTCAGAATTTTTCGGTGAGTAAGGGAAAACCTCGAGATCTTCGGATTCTCCTCCTCATCAGGTCGCGACCCACCTTCCCGGGCAAACCGTTGGACTTGGACCGGTGGTGCTCAAACAAAGGTCAACCCACACCCTGGTCGAAGTCTACCGGTGTCAAAATTTTTTCAATTTTCAAAAAACAAAATGGCCGCCATACGAAAACGAGATTTTTGTATCTCCTCTGATTCAGACCGAATTCGGTATCCGGGGGTTTAATGGGTCGCTGAATCCGAATATAGGAAGAGATTTTCGATTTCACCATTTTCCAAGATGGCTGCCATACAAGGAGTGGTGAGGCGAGGCCAAAGGCCGAGCCGAACCACGACGCGCCGCGAGGCGAGGCCGCAGGCCGAGGCGAGCTGTGTATAAGGCAAGGCCGAAGGCCGAGCTCCGCGTAGGGCGAAGCCCGGAGCGTCCCCCCCCCCAATCCAAGATGGCCGCCATTTAAGTTTAGATTCTAAAGGTGAGGCGAGGTCGTAGACCGAGCCGACCACGCGAGGCGAGGCCGAAGGCCGAGCCGAGCTGCGTATAGGGCGAGGCCGAAGGCCGAGCTCCGCGTAGAGCGAAGCCCGAAGCGTCACCAAGCATCTTACCGGCCGACCGCAAGCCGAAAATTTCATATCCGCCATCTTGGATTTTAGTTGGGGGAATCGTGACGCGAAGGGGCCAATTTCTACTAAATCCGTTCTCATTCAGTGCCATCAACAACAGAAAATAGAAAACAAACTGTCGCTGTTATCTTTTTAAATTCTAATCGTTTATTTTTAAACTGATAGTGATTCTGCGATACCTTCTACGCTGGAACGAAATACAACTGAAGTTACAGAATCGGGGCCCTGTGTATTTTGAAGCAGTCAAACAAATGGCATGGATCAGGCAACATACGGTTCTGAGAACCAAAGCATGGGGTGTTTGCGTGTCTCGTGCCTCTAGTGAGTTCTTTCACCCTTACTGAGTGCACTCGAAACGCGGGTAATTGAAAAAGAAGCGGGAAAATAACATCCTCATGCTTTTATAAAACGGAGTAGGCAGGTGCTAATGAAATTTATCCATAAAACTTTTCCCAAGGATAATTTGAAAGAGTTACTTTTCAGGTGACCAGTTGGTGAAAGCAGAAAGTAGGATGCGATGGTTTTGCTGTATTGTGGGCGAAAGACTGACCACCTATCTCACCACTATACTCATATTCCATCTGATAACCCTCACAAATTGTGTCAAACGTTTTTTCAAACACGAGGCGAGGCCGAAGGCCGAGCTCCGCGCAGGGCGTAGCTCGGAGCGTCCCCCCCCAAATCCAAGATGGCCGCCATACAAGTTTAGATTTTTAAGGTGAGGCGAGGTCGAAGACCGAGCCGAACGCGCGAGGTGAGGCCGAAGGCCGAGGCGAGACGCATATAGGGTGAGGCCGAAGGCCGACCTCCGTGTAGGGCGAAGCCCGGAGCGTCTTCCCCCCCCAAATCTAGCGCTATACAAGTTTAGATTCTTAAGGTGAGGCTAGGTCGCAGACCGAGCCGAACGCGCGAGCCGAGGCGAGCTACGTATAGGGCGAGGCCGAAGGCCGAGCACCGCGTAGGGCAAAGCCCGAAGCGTCACCAAGCATATTACCAGCCGACCGCCATTATACCGACATGGGTGTCGTTTAGTAGGTTTTCAGGGGTGCTGATTTCGAAAATGACATCCATTTTGAAATCCAAGATGGCGGACATGGATTTTTTGGAAAATACCGTCATGGGTGTCGTTTAATAAGTTTTCGGGGGTGCTGATTCCGAAAATGACATACGTTTTGAAATCGAAGATGGCGGACATATATTTTTTGCAAAATATCGTCATTGTTGTCGTTTTTTGGGTATTCAGGGGTTCTGATTAAGAAAATAACATCCATTTTTAAATCCAAGATGGCGGCCGTGAAAAACAAAAAAATTAAAAACTTTTTTAAAATTTATAAAGAAAGGCACAACCGCCTCGCGACCTGCTTTAGCAGGTCGCGCACCACGCGAAACCTAGTTTTATTATATAAAACTTTAATACCACTCACTCACTGACTCATTGGGTGACATAATTGTTCTCCCAGATGGAGCGGCGGGAGGTGTAAATTTTGTATAGGGGATGTGGAGAGAATGACGCGGAGGGTACGGGAAAACCTCGAGATCCTCGGATCCACCTTCTCATCAGGTGGCGACCCACCTTCCAGGGCGAACCGTTGCAGATGGAGCGGTGGCGCTCGAACTAAGGTCGACCCACACCCTGGTCGAATTTTAGCGGTGACGTCATTTTTTTGATTTTCGCAAAAACAAGATGGCCGCCATACAAAATGTTTATTGCTGTATTTCCGGAACCGTTTGACATAAGTGGAGTGTGCTCGAACAAATGTTTTACAAGGAAGTGCGGGGCAGGTTGCTGTAAAATTTTTTTTTCAATATGGCGGATCCAAGATGGCGGCCGGAAATGAAGTTGCTCCGATCAGGACGAAAATTGGTATCCGGGGGCTTGGGGGACGAAGATTCCGAATATTGGGTTAGTTTTTTGATTCCACCATTTTCCAAGATGGCCGCCATACAAGAAGTGGTGAGGCGAGGCCGCAGGCCGAGCCGAACCACGACGCCACGCCGCGAGGTGAGGCCGTAGGCCGAGGCGAGCTGCGTAGAAGGCGAGGCCGAAGGCCGAGCTCCGCGTAGGGCGTAGCCCGGAGCGTCGCCCTCTTAAATCCATGATGGACGCCATACAAGTTTGGATTCTAAAGGTGAGGCGAGGTCGCAGACCGAGCCGGACGCGCGAGGCGAGGCCGAAGGCCGAGACGAGCTGCGTATAGGGTGAGGCCGAAGGCCGATCTCCGCGTAGGGCGAAGCCCGGAGCGTCCCCCCCCCCTAATTAAAGATGGCCGCCATACAAGTTTAGATTCTCAAGGTGAGACGAGGTCAAAGACCGAGCCGAACGCGCGAGGCGAGGCCGAAGGCCGAGGCGAGCCGCGAAGTGGGTGAGGCCGAAGGCCGAACTCCGCGTAGGGCAAAGTCCGGAGCGTCCCCCCCTTCAATCAAAGATGGCCACCATACAAGTTTAGATTTTTAAGGTGAGGCGAGGTCGCAGACCGAGCCGAACGCGCGAGCCGAGGCCGTAGGCCGAGGCGAGCTGCGTATAGGGCGAGGCCGAAGGCCGAGCTTCGCGTAGGGCGAAGCCCGAAGCGTCACCAAGCATATTACCAGCCGACCGCCATCAAACCGACATGGGTGTCGTTTAATAGGTTTTCAGGGGTGCTGATTTCGAAAATGACATCTATTTTGAAGTCCAAGATGGCGGACATGGATTTTTTGGAAAATACCGTCATGAGTGTTGTTTAATACGTTTTCTGGGGTGCTGATTGCGAAAATGACATCTATTTTTAAATCCAAGATGGCGGACATGCAGTTTTAAAAAAATCTGTCATAAGTGTCGTTTAATAGGTTTTCGGGGATGCTGATTACGAAACTGACATCCATTTTGAAATCCAAGATGGCGGTCGTGACAAACCAAAAAAGTATGAACGCCTTTTTGACCCTACAAATAGGGTACCACAACCGCCTCGCGGCCTGCTTTAGCAGGTCGCGCACCACGCGAAACCTAGTTATTATTATATTTTATTATACTATATAAAGCTACATTACCACTGAGATTTTTGTATCTCCTCTGATTCATACCGAATTCGGTATCCGGGGGTTTTAGGGGTCGTTGAATCCGAATAAATGAAAAGATTTTCGATTTCACCATTTTCCAAGATGGCCGCCATACAAGGAATGGTGAGGCGAGGCCGAAGGCCGAGCCAAACCACGACGCGCCGCGAGGCGAGGCTGCAGGCCAAGGCGAGCTGCGTATAAGGCGAGGCCGAAGGCCGAGCTCCGCGTAGGGCTAAGCCCGAAGCATCCCCCCCCAATCCAAGATGGCTGCCATTTTAGTTAAGATTCTAAAGGTAAAGCGAGGTCATAGACCGTGCCGAACGCGTGAGGCGAGGCCGAAGGCCGAGCCGAGCTGCGTATAGGGCAAAACCGAAGGCCGAGCTCCGCGTAGGGCGAAGCCCGAAGCGTCACCAAGCATCTTACCGGCCGACCGCTATCCGAAAATTTCATATCCGGATATGAAATTTTCGGGCATGCCGACATGGGTGTCGTTTAATAGGTTTTCGGGGGTGCTGATTCCGAAAATGACATCTATTTTGAATTCCAAGATGGCGTACATGCATTTTTTGTAAAAAACAGTCATGGGTGGCGTTTGATACGTTTTCTGGGGTGCTGATTGCGAAAATGACATCTATTTTGAAATCCAAGATGGCGGACATGCCGTTTAAAAAAATTATGTCATGGGTGTCGTTTAAACTGTTATCCATTTTCAAATCCAAGATGGCGGTCGTGACAAACCAAAAAAAGTATGAACGCCTTTTTGACCCTACAAGTAGGGTACCCTACAGTAGGGTGGCTTCTCGTCGTCGGGGTGCCTCTATTTATTCGAAAAATTCTAATTGGAATTCGAGACACGCTCGACGACGATCCGGCCAATCGCGGCGTTTAGGGACGGCCGAGAGCGACGCGTGAAGCGCTATCTTTCGTCTCACTCTACGGCCGCCCATTGGTCCAAAATTCGCGGTCCGCGATTGGCCGCTCGTTTCTTAATTTCGATTTCAAAGTCCAACTTTCGAGAAAACTTCACATCAAAATATTTCTTATTTCTAGATTATTTACATAAGTTTCTTTAGTTCTAAATCAAGTTTCTATACAATTCAAACATTCCTATAAAGTTACATAGTCAAAAAGTTCCAAAAATAAAAAGTGCAAATGCAAAATACAATTACGTAAACCAAAATAATCATAAAATTTCTCAAATTCACAGAAGACTAGCTAGTTGGGACACATAATGTAAAAAGGGAATTTCTTGTTAGTTTCTAATTAGATTCTATGTCGTCCGCAACAGGGATATTACCTACTTCGTCAACTGGTTTTTGGGCCGTTTTCCCAGTAAATAATATTATGTGTGACTTAGACTCATTTAGTAAAAGTCCATTTGATATAAACCATTTTTTTAACTATTTACAAACATTAGTCACTTTTACGTTCAAACTATCATAAGAACGATAGCAAATAATCACCGTTGTGTCATCAGCAAATAATATTGTTAATCAATTTGTGATAGAGGACGGAAGGTCGTTAACAAATGTTGAAAACATGGTGTTTTCTAACGATGATCCCTGAAGAATGCCTATTGTGACTGAACCTGCCTCAGACCTAAGTTTCCGACCGTTTACTGATAGTTCCACAGTTTGCTGTCGCGTTGAGAGGAAGGATTCAAACAAGTCATGTGATTTTCCCTTGATTCCATAGTGTTTTAATTTTTCCAATAGGAGATCATGTTTTATGACATCGAATGCTTTTGAGAGATCACAGGAAATGCCAGCTACCTTGTATCCATCATCGATCCCTGTAATAATACAGTCTACCACTTGTTGAGCTGCGGTGGTAGTGGAAGATAGTAGGGTATTATTGGGCATTCTAATTCACTTTTTTCAAAAACCAGTTCACTTCACTCCGTTTGCTCCACTTCGTTCCGCACTCCGTTTCGTGAACTGGTGTTTTAAAAAAAGTGAATTAGAAAGCCCAATAATACAATTATGAAATTAACCTATGCTAACACTTACCACATCAAACGGCAGCGAATGCGTTTCCTCCCGGCGACCCGTTCCCATTTTCCATACAGCAGCAACAACAATAATTGTCTATTTCTATGTCTTATCACTAATTTTGCGAGAACACTTTTTGCGGAATCATTATTTTCATAAAAACTGGAAATATTAGGTTTAAGTCACAAATTTTGCGAGATGTATGACTATAAAATTTAAAATCATAACTTTCATTAGAAATACCAACTAAATCGTATTACACATTTACGAGATTTTCATACTTGAATGAGGGTTTCTGATCAATCAAAACTGGATCCTAACGTTAATTGTTGAGGCTTTTCAACTGACCAGAACTGGTTCCTCTCAAATCAAAACCCCATGCTTTCCTCTCAATTTTAGTTGGTTTTTCTAAGGAAAACTGAATTACGTAAATACCTTCTATGTCAGGTACTAAGCACATTTTCAAGGTTTACATAATTGAATGAGGGTCTCTCATCAGTTGAAACTGGATCCCAACTTTACATGTTTAGGCTTTTCAACTGACTAGAGCTGTTTCCTCTCAATAAAAACCTTGTGCTTTTCCCACCCTAGACAAGTACTTACGCGTAAATATTAGGTTTTAGTCACAAATTTCGCGAGATATATGACTATAAAATTTAAAATCATAACTTTCATTAGAAATACCAACTAAATCGTATTACACATTTACGAGATTTTCATACTTGAATGAGGGTTTCTGATCAATCAAAACTGGATCCTAACGTTAATTGTTGAGGCTTTTCAACTGACCAGAACTGGTTCCTCTCAAATCAAAACCCCATGCTTTCCTCTCAATTTTAGTTGGTTTTTCTAAGGAAAACTGAATTACGTAAATACCTTCTATGTCAGGTACTAAGCACATTTTCAAGGTTTACATAATTGAATGAGGGTCTCTCACCAGTTGAAACTGGATCCCAACTTTACATGTTTAGGCTTTTCAACTGACTAGAGCTGTTTCCTCTCAATAAAAACCTTGTGCTTTTCCCACTCTAGACAAGTACTTACGCGTAAATATTAAATTACACAATCACAAATTTCGCGAGATTTCACGTAACTCCACAATCATGATTTTCTTGAAAATGCAAATCAAAAACGATATCGGCACACATTACAAAGATTTTTAATATTGAATGAGGGTTTCCGGTCAATCAAAACTGGATCCTAACATCAATTGTTGAGGCTTTTCAACCGACCAGAACTGGTTCCTCTCAAATCTAAAACCTGGTGCTTTTCCCACGTTTTTGACTGTATTTTCAAACGAAAACGAAATTTAGAAACCGACGCGGTTGGAGTTACGAATACACTAACGCTTTGCAGCTATGCTTCCCGAATCTGATTAGTAAGCATTTGAGTTACTATTTACAATAAAGGTTGTCACACACCACATGCGAGCGATAATTTATCTTCTTCACGCTTTTGTTTCACAGATTTTCATTATTTCTATTTATTTTCTACTAAAATTGAATTTGTGTAAACACTATAATCGTATATTAACATGTTCAATAATAGTTATTTTTAACAATTCAGTGGATTATCATTAGATAACAAACATTATTTAAAATCTCTTAATCAAATAATACCTTTTATTGTCTTACGTAATATCAACAAAATAATCTCTAGATGTTTAACTACCTATTTATGATAATTGTATAAAAAATAAATGTCACTAGTATTTTAAACATTTTCAATCAAACCCCCACTAAACCTTTTTTAAATATATACTAATAAAATAATAATTTTTTTCCTAATCATGATGAATATAAAAAAATATATTAAAAAATAGCTTTATCTTAGTGTATCCCAGCTTTATCTCACAATTTAGTTCCCAAGAGTCACCGAGAGTTCCACATACTCTAAGTATTATAGCTTTACCTGTAGATTAAATTACTAAGACATTGCAGTTAGTCTACAAACCCGCAGGTGGACAAATAAATAATAAGACTCAGTTCACATAAGTAGTGAATACAGATATTTCAAAGAGGGTAGGCAGGGAAATTTAAGACAAGAGAACATTTTATTTTTGTATGTAGTTTTATTCAACTAGTAAAAGGGTATGTTAATGGAATTTACACGTTTGAAGATAATGAAATTTGTAAAACAACCACGCATACAGATATTTTGAAAAGGGTAGGTAGAGAAATTTAAGACAAGAATACATTTTATTTTTATTTTTATTAGTTTTATTAAACTAATAAAAGTCGAATTTACTTTTCACAAATCGAAAATATTTTTTTACTCACGAACTTATTATAATGTATATTGTATCCTACTGTCAGCTACTGTTTACTGTTGTCATCTAATGTCCACTATTGTCAAGTATTGTCTTGTTTTCTCCGAAATGCATGATGTCAAAATAATTCTCTGAATCAAACTCATGGAAATATCTTTTTGAAATAGGTATATAAAGTTATGTATACGTAAAGGTTAAATGTAATGCAGAACGTTTTTTGTAAGTTTCATAATTGTCATTATAGGATGAACGTGCCCTAAGTTGTATTGGTCGAATGAGAACTAAGTATCAGATTCTTTTCCACGGTTCATGGGAAAGTAGTGATTTGCTGTCGCAAACTATTTCTAACAGCAGAAGTTACTTTTGCTGACTTTATTAATTTTCAGGGATAGTAAACATTACACGGTTTTATAAATTTTAAAAACCTAACATTTTGTTCTAACATAATGTTTGCATATTAATTATTTATTAAAGACATTTTTAAATACGTAAGATACCAAAATTTACTAATATCTATCTATCTATATAATACAAGAAGTTTTATAAAAAAAATATTTTTGTTTTATTTTTTCACTGCAAAACATGTAACTTTTTAATTATTAGGTTTCCCGTTAATACTTACTAGTACATACATACTATTAAGTTTGGTACCTGTACAACCAATAAAATGTAGCAATATTTTTTTTTCCATGAGTTTGCGATCCCTGACAAATTTTGCTTACTACGGAAAAATTACAGGATAAATACCACAAATTAATTTCTAAAATTCATTCACTTTGTATAAAGCTGTTCGTGCTTCCGAACCTTTCGCTCGTGCTTATCAAGTGTCGTTTAATTTCAAGAATACTGTGCTGTGGTGCTGTGCGCTAATTTCAACAAAACTTCATTTTATGCGGATCCCGTGCATCAGAATAATGTATGTAAGTTCGAAATAACTTAATTTTAAAAATACCTTCCTAATTTTATTTAAATTTCGAGTAAAGTGATTTAGTTTGATTTTCTTTTTTTAACCCTGTCATAACCGATATTTTTAATTTGTTTTTTTCTATTACAGGTCTGAATCAAACTACAAACGTACCAAACACGAGAAGGCTGAGACCGACTTCTTTGATTCAGAAGACGAGGGTGCAAGGTAAATATTTTACTCTACTTAAAGCAAATTAATGTTTTAGTTTATACGATATTTCCCTTTACCTTAATGTTTTAGTTTAGTTGTCTCTCTTATTTTCTAAACACCTTCATAAACCGTGATCACAAATTACTTATGTTGAAATTTTTTAAATTATAAATCGACTTTTCTAAGTTTAAAGACTAATATATATTTTTTTTTCTTTTCTCAGTGCTAAGAAGAAAAACAAGCCAGGCCCGAAGCCCCGTGCTTCCAAAGCAGCTACCCCGTCACGCGCACCGTCCAAGTCGCAGTCAGAAGATCCGGCTAGCTGGCTGTCGGACAGCGAGGACGAGACACAAGCACGACAGAAGGCGCAGCAGACGCCGTCCATTTACTCAAAGCGCGTGGCTGATGGTACGATACGGAGAAAAGCGTTCCTTAGTGGTAGTTTAATAGCGGAGTTACGACTCTACAACTGCGCAGAAATAAAAGATCTCGAGGGATTGGATAGGTGCGAGAAAGCGTTCGTATGGCTCCGCTATCAGGGCGATCAACAAGATCCCGAGTTTTTATTACTGAAAAAGTTTATTAAGGGGGCTAAAGAAAAGTTTACTGAAGAAGGAACGTTTTACCAAGCAAAAAAGAAAAAGTAGGTAAAAGTTACACCTTGTTCGATTCGAAAATACTTTCTTACTAGGTTTAATTTTTTATTTTTTGGATTTAAGATTTGCGTGGTTAAGCGTTCTTTTCTTTATTTTAATTTTATGGTTAAATACTATTACGTATGCGGGTATATTCTTATTTTAGTACATTTTATTTAGTAGTGTAGGTATTTTGTGTTAGGATTAGGATATATTACTTGTGCGTTGCTTATAATAGTCTTAAGGTTTTGGTCAATAAATCAATATTTTAATCGTTTTAAGTTTATAATTTACAGTCTAATTCTGTTAGATAGGTAACTAAATCAATCTTCACCCGCTTGTTCAGACAATTCTCATAATGACACATTCAATATTTTGTTCAGTTTGCGATATTTCGATTAAAAGTAAAGTGTTCTCTGCTCACCTTAAAAGTATTTTGCATAAAGATAATAGTTCAATCAATGAAAGTGATGGCATTGACAAAATTAGTAGCGCTTTCCGTGCACGCATTGCATCATATCGTGTACGAGGTGACGAAGCGAACCAACCGCTACCACCGAATGAATTTTTGTTTAATATTCGTAGACATGTACGCAAACTCCTTACTACTCGCGTACAAACTCATACAAACTTGAAAGTCAATTTTGAATTGTTCGCTGAATTTTCTTTACCCAAAATTCAAGACAAGGTTACGATTAAATCTTTTGCCACAGAAAATATAATTTTGCATCGAAATTTCGACTTTAAAACCTTATATTATAAAGTTATTGAAAACATTAGTAGAAAAGTGGAAGAGTTTGAAGAAAAAGATAGTGGCTGGGCCTTTATTCGAAACCTTTACCTTGAAGTGAATATGAACAAATACCATCCGATGAGAGCTTCCAGCTTTATCGATTTGCCTAAAAATATAAAGAACAAACGTGCTTGCATTAATATTAGAAACGCTGACAACTTTTGTTTCCTATGGTCGATAATGGCTGCGTTATTTCCGGTTAAGAACAACGGTCACCGTACGTCTTCGTATCCACACTTTGAAACCGTTCTTAATACGAGAAACATGTCTTTCCCTGTAGGATTCTCAGATATAAAAGTATTTGAAAAAAATAATCCAAAGATAAGTGTGAATGTTTACGGTCTCAAAAATAATAAAAATATAGTAGGTCCCTTGTACAGAAGTGAATCTCGAAAAAAACATCACATTAATCTTCTGTTTTTAGAAGACAATAATCGTTCTCATTACTGTCTTATTAAAGATTTGCCTAAATTGCTTCGTCAACAAGTAACAAATCACCATGCAAAGTTATATTTTTGTGATGATTGCATTTTATTTTTTGATACTTTAAAAAAATTTAAATCTCATACTTGTGGGCAAGTGAAAACAATTCTGCCTGAGGCAGGAAGTTTTATTCAATTCAAAAACTATGAACGAATGCAGGATATGCCCTTCGTTATCTATGCTGACTTCGAATCTCTGCTAAAGCCCGTTGAAAACAATGCTGATAACACATCTAGTTGTACAACATCTTTACAGCAACACGTGCCAGCTGCTTTTGCTTATTATATAGTTTGTTCATATGATAGTTCACTTAACAGGTATGTTACTTATCGAGGACCAGATTGTGTTGCAAAGTTTTTACATTCACTTCAATCCGATGTTACGAAAATCTATGAAATATTACAAACCCCTGTGCCAATGACATTCACGGAAGAGGATTTGATTAATCATACTAACGCTGACTTATGTTTCCTTTGCGATAAAATACTATTTGACGATAAGGTTCGAGACCATTGCCATCTTACGGGACGTTATCGCGGAGCTGCTCATTCGTATTGTAATATCCGATTTCGCTTGCCTAAACTGATCCCAGTATTTTTCCACAACTTGTCAGGATACGACTGTCACTTATTTATAAGGGAATTAGGTGAGTTAGACGGTAAATTAAAGGTAATCGCGAAAAACAAAGAAAATTACATTTCATTCACAAAATTTTTTCAAGTCTATGAGGATAGAATACCTGTTCGCTTCGTAGATTCGTTTAAGTTTTTAGGTACTAGTTTAGAAAAACTTGTGTCTAATTTGAATTCAAATGATTTTATTCATTTAAAACGCTTTTTTCCCTCAAATGTACAATTTAATTTGGTGAAACGCAAAGGGGTGTATCCTTATGAGTATATGACTAGCTGGGAACTCTTTGAGGAAGTTAACCTACCACCACGTCATTGCTTTTACAGTACATTAACTAATGACATTATTTCTGAATCGGACCATGAACACGCACGAAATGTTTGGAATCAGTTTAAAATAAGGAATCTCGGAGAATACACCGATCTATACCTCAAGTCAGATGTATTATTACTTGCGGACGTATTTGAAAACTTTCGCAAAACGTGTAAAGTTAATTACAAGTTAGATCCCGCTTTTTACTTAACAGCTCCTAGTTTGAGTTTCGATGCTATGCTTTTAAAAACCGGAGTGCAATTAGAGCTTATTAATGATTTGGAAATTATAAGATTAATTCAAAAAGGTATTCGTGGTGGGATTTGTTTATGTTCCACTAGGCATTCAAAAGCAAATAATAAATATTTTCCTGAGTACAATAGCTCACAAAAAAACAATTATCTGATTTACATCGATTGCAACAATCTATACGGGTACGCTATGTGTGCTTATCTACCATATTCCGATTTCAAATTGCTCAACGAAGAAGAAATTAATCGTATAAATTTTTGCAATATTTCTTTAGATGGTGACTATGGTTACATATTGGAGGTTGACATAGAATACCCAGAACATTTACACGACCTACATAACGATATACCATTTTGCGCACAAAAGTTTGCACCACCAGGTTCCAAAACTCAAAAATTAATACCAAATTTGTACGACAAGTTCCACTACGTAATTCATTTCGTTCATTTGCAGACTTGTTTGAAACATGGGTTGAAATTAGTGAAAGTGCATAAGGTGATTGAATTCAAACAAGGACCATATCTAAAAGAATATATAGACATGAATACAGAATTGCGTAAAAAAGCTAAATCTACGTTTGAGCAGGACTTTTTCAAATTATTAAATAATAGCATTTTTGGTAAAACTTTAGAGGACACAGAAAAACGAGTTGATATAAAATTAGTTAATCAGTGGACTGATACTAGGAACAAAACAAAAAAAAATATTACTGCAGAGCAACTAATCGCACGTCCTAATTTCCATAGTGTTTCAATTTTTACAGAGAATTTTGTAGCTATTCAAATGAAACCTGAAACTGTTACCTTAAATAAACCTATCTATATAGGTTTTGCGGTTCTCGAAATTTCTAAAAGTCACATGTTCGATTCCCATTACTCTGTCATGAAACCTTTTTATGGCGAAAGACTGAGATTGTGTTATACAGACACAGACAGTTTTCTTTATACTATAGATACGGAAGATTTTTATAAAGATTTGAAAAGTCATTTTTTACAATATTTCGATACTAGTAATTATGATATAAACAATTGTTACAATATACCTTTATTGAATAAAAAGGTACCAGGTCTCTTTAAAGACGAATTGGGTGGGACCGTTATTTCGGAGTTTGTGGGGTTAAGGTCAAAGCTCTATTGCATTAAAACACAACAAGACGAATTAAAAAAAGCAAAAGGTGTACAAAAGAACGTTATAAAACATGTTCATTTTTCAGATTATAGCAAAGTTTTAATGGAGAATAAGCTGATTCGTAAGAAAAATATAATTTTCAAATCACTTAAACATAAAATATTTACACAAGAACAGAATAAGATTGCATTGTCAGCAAACGACGACAAGCGCATTATTTTGAAAGACCGCATTTCAACTGTTTCTTGGGGACACTGTGATACTTTATCCTAAAAATGACAACTGTAACGAAACTTTACTTTATAATTCACCATGGCCGAGAGCTACCTAACTGATTGTGTCATTTCAATGCGAGTGTATACACACGACAACGGTATTAATATAAAATCTGGACTTTGGGTTTTAAATGATTTCATGCCTCAACTTCATATTTTCAACGAGGAAGAAAGTTTATTTTTCTCTATCAATGAGTGGAATCTAGTGTGTGAGATGTTAAATAATGGTTATTCTTTTGGCACGGTGAAATTTACAGATAAAAAGGCAGCGTCACAAACTTTAACCGTGTTAATATATAGTGATAAACGTTGTTCTTTACAATTTGGTCATCTCGTAAGCGAAGCGATTTATCATTTTATTGACTGTATTAAATTGAGAGTATTCCAACTTGAAAACGAATATGTTGAAGCAATTAATTTTGTTAAAAAGGTAGGTAGCAATTTGGATTTTAACTGTTTGTCAGCTTTTCAAAATATAAATAATTATTTAATTTGTTTCGCCAACCCCCTTTCCTTAATCGAGCTAGAAATTGTAGCTACAGCCAGTGCATATTTTATAAGGATTTTGTAACAACTAAGTATGTTAGATAGTAAGTTAAGAAATAAGTATTAGTTTTAGGTACTAAGTTTAATGTATTGATTTTATTTTTATATCAATAAATGTAGCTAAACTAAATGTTTTATTTATTTTATTTAAATACAATTACCTACCATTATTTGACTAGAAATACAAAATAATGTACCTGCATACTAGTAATTTAACATGAACGTGTTTGAACATGTTCTAACAAATTCTGACATCTACTAACAATAACAATGAGGTGTTATGTTCTCTAGTTTTAAATTACCGGTAAGTAATACTAGCACAGCAAAAACGAATCGAAACGTGAGATGAAAAATTGAACAAGTTTCAACATGTTCAAATAAATATCAGGAACAAAGGAGGTGTTATATTACATGACTCCGTTTTATCTATTGTGTTGTTCATTTACGTTTAGTTCTTCAAGCAAAGCAGTGCATAGCTTTAAACATGAGTGAAAAAGTCAATCTCACATCCTTCTTGTGCGTGTATCGAGACGATAAGACTCCACGTTTTGGAGTTAAGGTGGAGTTATCTCAATTTGAAGACGACGAGAAAATTTGCCGTACAATTTTGAAGAGCAATTACATCGTGCACGATGAAGACGATCCGGTGCTCAGACAGTTGGTGCAGCTGCTTTATCACGTGTGCAAGGAGTTGGGAGAGCGATCGGAGTTTGGACTATAAGCTGGTAAGTATATAAATATATTTTGATTTTGTGTTGTCCGTTTCGTACCTCATAGTACATGTTAATAAAAATCTTATTTTCTCTTTTCCAGAAACTGCAGTGCTACAGGAAACAACCTCTGTTGCAGTCTCTATAGTATTAAGTTAGTTCTAATATTTGTAATTTCTTAAGTTATTAAAATTGTTCAGATTGTAAATAAATAGTATCTACTTAGGAATAATTATACTTTTTTATTGTTTCATCGTATCAAATGATAGTAAATACAATAAAATATGCATTTTGATGTTATGTAACTATTAAGAGTAGTTTTGTTAAGATGAGTTAAAATAAATAAAAGGCTATTGTTTTATAAGTACGTAATTTATTAAACTTAAAAATAAAAACTAGTTAAAAAAATTAAATTGATCTATATTATTATCTTCATACCACTTTTTAATACATAATACATTTTTTAAAGAACATTCTTTTAAATGAATTATACAATTAAATTTTGTAATATCTTTGCAGTACTTTTTATGAAGACTTGCAATATTAGGACAGCCTTTACTACCTATATCGATTATGTTACAATTTTCGCATATACATTTTATCCATTTTATTTTTTCTTCTCCTTTAACAATAATATTTTTGTTTTGTAAATGAGGTTTTATCACTCTTTCAAATTCCCTAAAGTCGATGTATCCTTCACTCCAATAAATACCACGGTTCTTTTCTAACCACAACACACGTTTCTTTTCTTCTTTTGTTAATTTGACATATGGATATGGAGGTTTTATTAAAAATACTTGAGTGTGTTCTTCTGTGGCAATAGCAAATTCTTTAATAATGAATTCATTTTTTAAGTTTTTAAAACCTTGTACATCCACAATTATTGCATTCATGATATCTTTTTAACTATACTGCTCAAAGGTTTGTATTCTATCAAGCAATCGTTAAAAATAAGACAATATGCAGAAGTTTGATCAGGAATTTCAGTATCACACTCTATTTCAATGCGCACGTTGACAACAGGTCCTGTTTTTATGTTATCGTTTTGCCTGGAGCAGTCAATTACAAATAGAGGTGCTATATCTTTAAATTGTTGTACCGTTAGAAGCGGTTCTACTCTTTCACGACCGTAGTATGACTGCTGAAATCTCGCATACTGTTCATATAATAATGCAATTCTGTCTCCTACAAAACTAATGTCAAGACTTTCGTACGGAAAGTATGTAGAATTTAGATACACCTTTACATCTCGTAAGTAACAGTGATCAAATCTTGACATATCAGCACTTGCATTATTTTTCCGATTAGTTTGCAATGCTAAGACTACAAACCGTGGCTTTTCTATTTGAGAAGATGTTTTAATAGACCAAGTATGCTTTGTTGTTTTAGGTAATAAAGGATACTCATATAAATCCCAATTTCTAAAGGCTAGTTGAATTGGGCGATCTTTATCCAACAAGCGCAGTAAATTGACTTTTTCCTTATCAGACACCTTGACATGTGGAACTCGCCATACAATTTTATTCACAACAATATCACTCACTACTTCACCGGTGTTAAGTTTCAGAGCATTTAAGTTGGTGTTACTGCGTAGAAGAATAAGTTCATGCTTACAGTTTATTATTACTTTCTTATAATTTTCAGCGAATCCTAGTATGTTATTTAGCGGAATAGATGCTGAAAAGTTTCCATGGTGAATATTTTTGTTACCCTCTATATCCCACCCCCATGCTTTAGACATCCGAGACTCGCTATCGTTCATTGACAGAATGGATTTCAAAGTTGTAGTAATACCTGCATTTTTAATTTTATCAATTTCAATCCCATTCAATTCGTATCGTATATCTTGAAAAAGGTACATTAACGGATTGTTAGTAAAATGTACAGTATCAAGACTCTTCTGTGTATCACCTTTAACAACTCTAACAATGCCTTCTAAATAAAGAGTGCTGGCTGATGGTAAAACATATAAATCCTGCTGATTGATTGCAATCCGAATTTCATCATTTCTGTTAAAACTAGTAACATACGGTTTGTATGAATGAAACTCGATACCTTCAATTGAGTTATCATAGTTAGGTGTGCTAGTAAGATTTAATATGTTCATTTTAGTAGACCTAGTAATTGAAGAAATTTCCTGTTTTCTTTAGTTAACTTATGCTTCGTTTTTGATGTTTTCTTTTGGATAGCACAAACCGTACTGGGGTTTCTGGGTTGCGGTGGCAAGTATTTATTATTGTAATCAATCATTTCTTCTAAATTGGATATATAGTTGAACTTCTTCACCACGCAGATTAACCAAGTTATTGTTAGCGTCTAATATCCTTATGTTAATGCAACTAATATTTTTCTGGTTCACTGGATAGTAAATAATATTTTTTGGTATTTCAACAACTCTGTAACCAGGCGGCACGTTAGGAGCAAACTCGTGAATTATATGGCTCGGTTTCCCGTTACTAAATGATCCACTCACAATATCACATTCGATTCGTACGACTGTTGTAGACAAAATGTTGACTGGTAGCTGTGATGTGTGCAATATATTCGCTTTAAGAACTTTTTTCTCAAAACCTAGCAAATTACCCAGAGCATTAGGTTTACTGAAATCAATGTCTTTCGTACAAAAGATCGATAGTTTCAAAGTATTATTATTACATAACATGTCAAAAGATGTATCCTTTACATTACTTTTTAAAAATTCCTCGATATCTTGAAGTTCGTAAGTTCCTTCGGGTATCTCTATCACTTCGTTATTACCATAATAAAACTTGTTATTGTTGCTATCAATATTGGGAAATGAATTAAATGTGCAAAAATGTAATAAAGCACACTCATATTGACCTTGTAATTCTAAAGGAGGTGAGTAAATAGTTGATAATGTCGGTTGGTTACCGGTTATTGACAATGTGAAAGACATATTGCAAATGATGGAATTAAAAAACAGTTCCAGTATTTTATAAGGTTTCTTTATTTTTCCAAAAATCTCTTAAAAACTTTAGATAAAGATGACCACAGTTTACTGTATTATACGTTTGATGCTTTGTATAATTATAAAATATATTAAAACACTTGAGATATTCTAAGAACTCGAGCGGTGGCTTCAAATCACCAAAACTATCAAAATATTCGCAATAATCATTATATTTCACATAGGCTACCCAATGGGTTCCTTCGCTAGTAGACTCGTCTAGATTAATAATACCACACTCATTCTTTTTAGGCTTTTTCGGTAATGTGTCTCTCATAAAAACACCTCTAAAAAATGGTATATCTCTAGCATTCTCTAAAATATCATAATTTGTAAGAGCTCTCCTTGGTAGCCTTTTCTTCAGTTTTTTGAATTTGTTATGTATAATCCAGCCCCTTTCTTATAAGGTTTAACATATAAACCTTTTCCTATTAAAATTGATTCCATAGCTCTATTATGTCGCTCAGTTTCTCGTAAACTTTGTTGGGCTGTTTTGTAATCATTTACAGTTTTCGCAATACCAGCAGCACCTCCAGCTAAGGCTCCTAAAGCAGATAGCCCAGCAAAAATTGGGATCAAGGGAAGGATGCCTCCGGTTTTAGGTAAAGGTATAACACGAGGCAACCTGACTTTATTTTCATTAAGTAGTTTCTTTGCAGCACCGTACGCATATTTAATTGCAGACTTATTGTTACTTGGCTTTCGTTTTTTCAGATCAGAACGTATTTTGGAAATAATAGCTTTAAAAGTTTTGGATCCAGCACCTGATTTCACTTTAGCTTTCATAGCTTTCCCTACTAACCAGGAAGAAAGCCTTTCACCTTTTCCTGCATCTTTTTATTTGAGTCTTTGCTTGCTCATCTTCAATAATTCTAAGTCAGCTTTATGACGATTGTCTAGATCTGAGTAATTAGAATAAGCAATATCGTGGTGCTTACAAGCTTCGTCTAACCCGTTGACACCTTTGTCTCCTCTTAATAATCGTTTTTTTAATTTTGTGCCCGGACCACAATAGTTATATCCAGGTAAATGTAACTCAAAAGGTAAATTATTGATTAAACTATTAATAAGTCCTTCTCCTTTCATTACTATCAAATATATGATAACATTATCTATAGTACTTCCTTTATATCAATCCAACTATTTTCAGTAGTAGGAAGGCCTAACCATTTCACGAAGAGTTTATTTTTCTTTTTTCTTAGTACTTTTTCTATTAAGTAAACATTTGGATATGCTGTCTTTTGCAGTTCTTGTTCATAAAAAGACCCTAATATAGGTTGTTTCTTAAGGTCTACAATATTATACGTTATGGGAGATGTATTATTAACACTTCCCACTTGAAATAATTCTGTGGACCAATTAGGAGTATAGCCTTTGTCAAAACAACTTTTATGTTTGCTTATTCTTACATAATCACCGGAATTAAATTTAACTTTTTTAATAACATTTTTGTTTCTTTGCATGCAATTTAAATTTTGCAAGACCAATTTTTCTTTTAATTTATTAACTTCTTTGGGTTTGAATTGTGTACTGCGATGTTTGCTATTATTGTAAGTCTTCACAACTACATTGAGAGGTTCTCCCAACCATCTGTAACTACCATGTAAATTAAAATACCTAAAAAGCCAAGACTTTATTGTTCTGATAACTCTTTCAACAATAGAAGCTTTTTTAATAGAATATGTAGAGTAATGGTTAATTTTATGGAAATCCATAATTTTTTTGAAACTTTCATTATAAAATTCTGTTCCCATATCAGTTTGTAAATTATGAGGACATCTTTTAGATGTAGAAAGCACATGTTTAAATGCAAACATTACATCTAATTTATTTTTTGTTTTAATTGGTACAGTCCACACAAATTTTGAAAAACAGTCAATAACGACTAAGATGAATTTAAATCCTTTATTGAACTGTTTCAAATTTCGGAAATCTATTAAATCTGCTTGCCATAAATCATCAATCCCTTTAAGTATAACATGTCTTCTGTCAAAATTTCTTCTTGCTGCTTTATGAATTTCATTAACGATTTTTTGTTTTTCCATTTTTTAGTTTCAAAATTTCATCTATAGCCTCTTTTGTGTAAAATTCATGTAATAACTGAATCTTGAAGTCAAGTAGCAAACGTTTTATAGCTGTTTCAATTAATTCTTCCACTCTTTTTTCACTACACAACTTATTATAAACTGTATCAACATATTCTTTATTTACAGCATCATCAGGTGAAGAAGGATATTTTACGCCTTTCAATCGTTTCAACTGTAAATCAAAATCTCGATCTTTGGTTGTTAACATTTTTTTATTAGAAAAATTAAAGATATCTGATAATCGTAACCTTTTATGTACATTATGACCGAATTTATCCACATTCATTTTAAACGACTATTATATTCGAGAATTTCAACTTAAATGAAAAAATGTGAAGACAACACAAACTTATTATGTAATTATACCTCCCTCTTTCAACTCCTCTAAGATAGATATAATTTCATTTTCAACTCCAGTGTTACCAGCATCATGAGAAGCAATCAAAAGTTTGAGTCTTTCCACCAATTCATTAGGATCATCCCAGTATACATAATCTGTATTCTTTTTCCATTTTTTTAGCAACGATAAACCTTTGCCTTTAGTACTGCTGCCTGTACTTACAGAATAATTGCGTTGTTGTTTAAATAATGGTTTTATAATAAAATTATATTTGGAACCTTTATTACTGTTAATAGGTTTTTTGGCATCATATCCTCGTCTATGGGCATTTGTGTCTAATAACATCATTTTGTAATATGACTTGTCCTCTTGTGTGACTAACGATAAGTCGGGTTGCTTTTTCATGAGCAATTCTGATAATCCAGGAGTTATTTTATATTTACGACCTGCTATTACTATAAAACTATTGTTTTCAGCAATATAAACATTAGTTGCACCCATCTTGAGTTTTCCTCGATCATTCCTAATACCATAAGGAACATCTTTAAAACGTTCAGAAGACAATGACCAGTTAGATACATTTTGAGAAGCAGTTGTATCAATAACTGATTTATACGACTCATTGCTAGTATTAAAACTTTCATTATTTTTAAAATTGTTAATTTTAAAATCCTCATCTTCCTCTTCTTCCTCCTCTTCTTCCTCTTCTTCTTCCTCCCTCTCACTTTCAGTGTTGCTATAACTTTTTTCAGAATTTTTATCATTTTCACGATCGTTATTGTTTAAAAGAGGGGGCTTATTTATGATCCTTCTTTTCTGTTGAACAATTTTATTTAAAGGGTCGGAGATCGGTTTAAAAATGGTTTTTAAAGCTCTTTCATTGTCCATTTCTATGTTTCTGATTTTGCTAACTTTTTTCTTGATAGCCTCTGCTGCATCAGCGACTTTTCTTTTCAAGTTGGTGTCCATTATAAATGAGCGTGTAAGGTTTCAATGTGAACTTTATAATAATGAGACAAATTACATTTTAAATGTGTTTAAATACTAATTGTTAATCAAAAACTATAAACGTATCAAATTTTTTTTATAGCAACCTTTATTTTTTTCAGAGTTCTTGTCTATTACCAAGTAATTGTAAGGGTCACTCCATATTTTCGAACACATGTCTCGAAATTCAGTCCATGACATGTCCGTTGTTACATGTTCATTATAGACATGTTTCATATTTGTTTCATCCTGTTTAAATAGTATAATTAAATTTGCATTGTCTCTTATAAGTTGTTTCGGCACCTTACTGTAGGTTTGATTTAGATAAAAACAATCAACATTTCGATGTCTTCCCATCGCAAAGAAGTCTCTAATATTATTTTGATTTTCACAAGCCACATCATCAAATATTATGATGGAATCTGGTTTTGCTTTCCGGAGACTAATGACGTGTTCATTTTCTCCATATTTTGCAAATGTAACGTCTGGTACCTGATATAAGACATTTTCCAAAAAAACGTACTTAGATTGATGGAGAGTTTTAGCGTATAGGTAAACGTTTCTGTATCGCAATCCGTTTCTATGTAAAAGAAGTCCTACCATCAGATTAGTCTTTCCACAGTTGGATGGACCACAAATTATACAACGAATAGTATTTGGTAAGAGTTTCCCGTGACGGTATGTATGGGTTTTAAGATCAGGACAAATTTTCTCGACTTGTAAATTTAATGGTTGTTTCACAAATTTCATTATCTTAAAATTGAAGGAGACGCTTGATATTGAACGAGAATATTATGAAACTGCAACTGTATATATATATATATATATATATATATATATATATATATAGACACACATTGTGAAAGATCCCACCCCATATATTTTTATCCGTAATTACTGCGTAGAACCTTTGTACTGCTGTATGGAACCGTGTTTGCTATCATTTGATGAGGTAAATGTTGACAAATTAAGTTCACTTCATAATTGTATTATTGGGCTTTCTAATTCACTTTTTTAAAAACACCAGTTCACGAAACGGAGTGCGGAACGAAGTGGAGCAAACGGAGTGAAGTGAACTGGTTTTTGAAAAAAGTGAATTAGAATGCCCAATAATACCCTACTGAAGATTTTTTCTATAAGCGTATTGGTTACCGGATAATAATTCATTTCTTTCTAAATGTCCCATAATTCTTGATGAGAGCAGAGACTCAATGATTTTTGACAACATCGGTACGATAGTTATAGGTCTGTAGTTATCAACTACGTTCTTATCACCTTTCCCTTTATAAACTGGACAAATTCGAGAGTTTTACAAAATGTTTGGATAGACACCCTTGTGAAACATTTCATTTATTAAATAAATTGCATATAACTGGCCACACAGAGATTAATATTTTTACAGATATGTCAAATAGATCGAGAGTCTCCGATTTCTTCATCATATTTTTAAGTACTTTGTTTAAACTGTCTGCCGTAACCACAGGTAGTTCAAACAAAGGTACAGTAGTGTTCAAAATGCATCGGTCAAGATAATTCATGGCATCGGTTTTGTTACTTTGGCAGGTGCATTTCGATGCCACGGTAAGAAAATGTTTATTAAAACAGTCTGGTACTTCGCTGTCTGATAGATAAACTCCCTCATTTTTTAATTCTATCTTTGCACGACAAGAAGATTGCGAGCTTGTTTCAGACTTTATAATCTGCCATATTTCCTTTGACAAATTTTTTGAGTTGGCCAACCGCGTTCCTACATATTTTCGTTGGTCACGTAGATTTGTCGCTTTAATGAGGTCATGGTAGTGAGATATACAGGCCGCAATCAACTCGTTTTCGGGATACTGGCGTTTGATCTCACAAAAGCTCTCGAAGTTTTTCATATAGGAAGCCAATTTATTGCTCACCCAAGGAACTTTTTTATGCTTTTTAATTATAACTTTTTAAATTGGAAAGTGAATGTCAATATAATATGTCAAAACGCGTATTAATGAATTAAAATTTTCAGATATGTCAATATTAAAATCATAAATAAATGTCCATTCATAATAACTGATGTCAAAATAAAATGATTGAAATGAATTTTCAGTATATAATCGACGTTCAATTGATGAACTTTACGTTCAATTGATTCCGACGTTCAATTGATGAAGTTTTAGTGGCCGAGCTGTTGCATAACGTAAACAGCTGAGCACTATGATCCCCGATAGCGGTGTCTATGTACTGTGCCGTGACGTCATCATCATTACACGACACGATTCCACAGACGTACGACTGTCTTTGTAGATTCTGGTAGGAAAATCAACGATGTTATGAGCATTGTAACTATACGATAAATCGTCCAACTTATCCCTGAGTAAGTTTTCCGTTAAGTAGTTTACATCGCCGACTATAATAAACCTTTTGTTTTCGTCAATTAATTTACCTAGAAGTAACTCAAATGTTTTTAAAAATATTTCAAAATTGCATTTTCCACTGCGATATGTTCCTATAATCAATAGTTTACACTTTAACAATTCGATAACACTAAATTCACAGTGAAACTCAACTGCATAGGTCTGCAAGTCGCGTCTATGTTTATATGCAGTTCCATGTCGCACATACAATGCAACCCCACCATTTTTCATGCGCTGCCGACAGAATGTAGCGGCGAGCTCGAAGCCACGCAGACCGACGCGTTCAATTTCACCGTGTTTACACCAAATTTCGGTACATACTAATACATTTGGTTCATGTTTGTGTAAAATAATATTTAGTAGTCCTGTTTTGTTACATATAAACTGAACATTATGATGTAATATTTTCGTGTAATAGTGTGCAGTTCCTGAGCGTTTATTGTTTGAGCTTATGTTGATGTGTTCCGTGCGGGCCGTGTGTGGTAGTTTTTTGGATGAACTTCATTGAATTTACGAATTGAAACACCTTCCGGCCACAACTTGTAGTCACGAATAACAACTTTTTAGTTGGTCTTTCATGACTGTTACTGTCGATTCTAAATTATTTATAACGGTCACTTACCTTTCCAGGGCAGTAGATTTCACTGGTACCATTTTTACGTCTTTCTTTTAACAGGATACAAAATACAGTCGAATAATTAACTGATTTAAGTGTTTCAGGGATTTTTTTATATTAAAATGTAATTAATACTAAATAAAAACGGAGAGAAAATTAAATTCAGAACATTCTATGACAGCTGTCAGCTTTAGATCTGGTAGTTTGGTGATCATATTACTTCTGTAATTCTCAAGCCTTATGTCACTAATAAGCACATATTTGATACCTTTTTTCTACAGCCTTTTTACGAAGCGCATCAAAGGAAACTAGTTGGCCCGAGTGATCCGATGGTAACTTGTGGATAACAGATTTTTCCAAGGGATCAAAATTTGTATATATGTTATCAAGACACGTTTTGGAAGTTGCGGTAATTCGTATAGGCTCTAGAAATAGATTGCGCAAATTATAACACTTAAACAAGGATATGATTCTTTTACTAAGAGAACTATCTTCCAATAAGTCGACATTAAAGTCTCCATAAACAACAATGTTTTTATTATTATTACTAATTTTGAATATTGCTTCCTCCATGATTTTTTCAAAGGATTCATGTGAGGATTTGGGCGGTCTGTATACGCATAATACAATAAGCTGCTCAAGCTCTATACAGGCTATTTCAGTAGTGCGCTCAACAGACAAGCTTACTATGTCATTACGCTCTTTAAACTTTAAATTTTTACGAGTAAATATGGCGGAACCTCCTCGTATGGCTTTACTTCTGCTGAATGTATTAGCAACTTGGTGATTATTGAAGCCAAATATTAATTGATGACTACGCAACCAGTGCTCGGTAATACATAAAATATCAATTTTATAACAGTTAATAAATAACTCAACCAATAATTCTTTGTGTTCCATTCCTTCTAAATTTTGATGCACCAAGTTTATACAATTATTATTTTTCACAGACAGAACATCCTTAGTCATATTGGAGTTGCTAGGAAATCCTTGTCCTTTTTTTGGAGAAGGATTTCCTATTGTCTCACTACTTAGTTTAAAGAATTTTGTTGTATATAAATATTGCTATTATTAATAGCATTTGTCTTAAAATTATGTATGCAATAGGCTACAGTTGTAGCTAAACGTCGTTTACATTTTTTTCTCAAGTACATAGTACTTTTCGTCAGAATAATATTATTAATAAATTTATTTTTATCGACAAATCACAGAAAACTCCAAGAGCATCATGTGAATCCTCCCAGGCCTCAAAAATAAGACGAATAAGCTCAACACCGGCATCGGTTGTTGAACGACCCCGTGTGAATCCAAATTGATTAATATTCATAAGTTTATTAGCGTAGAAGTGAGTAGTTATTTGACTAAGGATAATTTTTTCAAAAATTTTGCTAAGGAATGGTAGTATTGAAATAGGTCTAAAGTTGGTGGGGTCAGATGTACTACCAGCTTTAAACAGAGGAATTACTTTACTATGTTCCATCAAATCAGGAAACACACCACCATCGACACAACTATTGAAAATAAACACTAAATGTGGAGCAATACAATCTATTATACAATTTATTACTTTTACTGAAAGACCATCAAGGTCCGCAGTCTTTTTCATGTTTACGGACAGACGGATATGGCGAAACTATAAGGGTTCGTAGATTACTACGGAACCCTAAAAATGAATTAAGATCTGGTAAGCGCTCCTTTAATTCGAGGTTAAAGTCTCTAACTATATACTGATTTAACTTGCATTGCAATACAGTGATGATGATGAGATCCCAATGCTGGGTGGGAACCTCTATATTCTTTAAAGCACTCAAATGCTGTCTAGTCTGAGAAATGATTTCCCTCAAAGCTTGTGCAGTACATTTTGTCATAGGTTTTATATTCAAAATTGAGCTAATGTGATGGTTTATAACCTTATTTTTATAATTATATCTCTCATCAAGTAGTTGCAAAGCAACTGAATAGTTCTCTGGGGTTAGGGTTAAATGTTTAATTATATCAGAAGGTTCGCTTTCAAGGAATGACTTGAGGTAGTCAAATTTATCACACTCCGATAGATTTGTTTTCGCATCGATGACATTTTTAAACATGTTTAAAAAATCATGGTAGTTACTTACGTGCCCGTTGAAGGTATTTATTTTAATAGAAGGAAGACGCTGTTTTTCGTTGCGATCAGAGTTCATGGGACTCTGTTTGCTCATTTGATCGTCAAAGAGTGCAAGAGCGAACAAATACGCCTCTTCATAATCCTGGTACTTATCTTCGTCGCTAGGATCTAAAACTACAACCTCAAGATTAGCATTTTTAAATTCAGTAAAGGCACTGCATAATCTATCTTTTTTAGGGTTCTGTAGTAATCTACAAACCCTTATAGTTTCGCCATGTCCATCTGTCCGTCTGTCCGCGGGTTTCCTAAGAAACCCTTGGTACTACAGAGCTGAAAGAATCATGGCCAGTTTTGACTCAATTTTTTATTAGGAATTCATCTTGAAATGACATGTATAACAAAAATAAGCTTTTTTTTGTTATTTGTAGAATAACAATTAGAATTTCGATTGAAAGCCAGGAAAAAAAAAACATTTTTTCTAAAATATGACTCCATTACAAAGTGTACCTATGAAACGAACGCACCCTGCACTAATGTTGCAAACGTTCCGTGTCACTAACGCAAAACGCATAGCCTATAATGTATTGCATTTTTTGTTTTAGTTAGTTAAATATGACTAGGTACTGTTATATTATTGAATGATGTTGGTAAGTATATTGTTTTCGTTTAAATGTAAAGAATTTAAAATAAGTAGGCATTTCGTTAGTTGCAAACATTAAAATGAATGAATAGATTTTTGCGTGTTGCGGAACGTGTTATTTTATCAATGGCAATACTTGTTGAGTTGTCATTGTCACTGTCAATTTTTCTACTGTTGCGTGTCCATCGTCTTGATTAGGTAGTGGGTCATCGTAATGTCATGGTGGCATGTTTTGAATCGTATAAAAATAATTCGTGATTCTGCTTTTCATCGTGCGTTAGAAAACACGTGCAGCAGGGTTATTTTTCGGTTTTTAGTGGAAATACTGTTGATATATCCAATATCTATTTATTATATTATTGTGGTGTGGTATCTGTGTTACAAGTAAGTGTTTTTGTGATTGTTCTGCTTTGTTTGTGAGATATGGCGGACGATGATCCGCCTCCTCCGGGAGGCGGCTTACCACCCGACATAGAAATGTCCCAGTCACTATTTGACAGCACCCCCCGGCCCACTCCAAAGCCAGTGAAACGATCTGCCGAACTCGTAGACGAACCTGATCTCAAAAAGGTAGTTCCTCCGTCAACATCCACCCAAAATACTTTCTCGATTCCCGAGCTTGAGGGTAAAAAACTTTGCTACTCCTCAACTGATTCAGGTCCATACATAATACACGTCTCCAGATCCTCCTCAAGTCCCTCTGATGGACTCACTATAAAAGTTCTGAAATTTTCCCAACTTCTTTTCAAAAACAGGATAACGGGCATAAAGGATGGTGGAATCAAACCTCTTGGGCGAAATAAAGTATCAGTCGAGTTCACCTCACAGTCAGCCGCCAATGAGTTTATAAAGAATGATTTGCTGCCAAGATATGATTATTTTGCTACAATACCCCAATTTTACGTTTCTAGAATGGGTGTAGTGCGTGATATCCCTTTAGAATGGTCACTTGAGGAGCTTGTTACAGGGATTAAATGTCCCACAAATTGTGGAAAAGTAATTAGGGCCCGTAGACTGAATATTAAAAAAAACATAGACGGAAAAATCACCTGGCAACCATCAACTACAGTTGTCCTAACGTTTGCAGGGCAAATTTTACCAGAGAAAATATTTTGCTTTTATTCATCCCTGCCAGTCAACCTTTATAAACTGCCAAGTATCCAATGCCGTGCTTGCTGCCGGTTTGGACATATTCAACTGCAATGTCGCTCAAAACCCCGGTGCTTTGTTTGTGGCAAAGATCATATGGGTGCTAATTGTGTAGCTGACACACCATTTTGTGTGCTATGTAGTGGTTCACATAAGGCTACTGATAATAATTGCCCTGAGCACGGTAGACAAAAGCTCATTAAACTGACCATGGCTGAAGAAAATATCAGTTACACCCAAGCATCTTGCCGCTTCCCAATACTTCCCGCTTCCCAATTCCCAATACTTCCCGAGAAAATCATTT
The DNA here is from genome assembly GCA_949987775.1 of Aproaerema taeniolella. Lineage (NCBI taxonomy): Eukaryota > Metazoa > Arthropoda > Insecta > Lepidoptera > Gelechiidae > Aproaerema > Aproaerema taeniolella. The sequence continues at coordinate 12,892,670 of OX465244.1, forward strand.
GCAGATGTAGTCTCTCAACCACAAAATATTGCTTCCCTTCCAAACATAAGTGGAATCTCGCGCTTGAAGTGCCCAAGCCCTGCACCCCAGACTGCATCCTCCTCTTACAGGAAAACGATCTTTCAAAATTGGCGACCTATTCCTGAAATGGGAAAATCATATGACGTCACTGCCCATCAAAATATAATTCAAACCCCTAAGTCTTCAATGCCTAATGGCAGTGCTTTCCCAGCTTCCCCTACTCCCCGCATTACCCCAAACGATAACCTTATTGAACTTCTTGTTTGCACACTAGTAAATATAGTATCAAAATTCAGTGATTCCCTACCGTACAATGTCGTTGATTTACTTAAACAGCTCTTATCCCAACTCATAAATCACAATGGCCCCCCACAAAGTCCTTCAATGGAACTGTAGATCAATAAATTAACCACAATAAATCAGATTTGATTCACCTCATCAACAAATTCAAACCTTCCATCTGTGCTATCTCGGAGTCATGGTTGAGGCCGGGGTCTCGATTTAGAGTCCCTGGTTATTTCTGCCTCCGTGATGACAGGGATGATGGTTATTTAGGTACATTATTCCTGATTCAGAGATCTGTCACCTTCTCTGTATTATGCGTATTATGCGTATTATATTATGCGCTTATTGTATTATGCGTATACAGACCATCCAAATCATCATATGAATCCTTTGAAAAAATCATGGAGGAAGCACTATTCAAAATTAGTAATAATAATAAAAACATTGTAGTTTGAGGAGACTTTAACGTCGACTTATTGGAAAATAGTTCTCTTAGTAAAAGAATCATATCCTTGTTTAAGTGTTATAATTTGCGCAATCTATTTCTAGAGCCTACACGAATTACCGCAACTTCCAAAACGTGTCTTGATAACATATATACAAATTTTGATCCCTCGGAAAAATCTGTTATCCACAAGTTACCATCGGATCACTCGGGCCAACTAGTTTCCTTTGATGCGCTTCGTGGAAAGGCTGTAGAAAGAGGTATCAAATATGTGCCTATTAGTGACATAAGGCTTGAGAATTACAGAAGTAATATAATCACCAAACTACCAGATCTAAGATTTGAGAGTGATGATCCTAACAAACTTTATAACTCTGTACTCAGTTTATCTAAGCAAGAATATGACATTGTGTTTAAATCCAAGACGCTAAAAATTAATGACTCCTTGAAGTTTAGTGATTGGGCGAAAGTGGGAATTCACAAAAGCAGGGAAAGGCTATATGATCTCTATGGTGAGAAAGCATATAACCATTCTGAAACTTTTGTTGAGTATGTTAGAGCTTATTCCAAAACATTTAAACGTGTATGTAAAGCGGCGAAGGCTATGTTTGTTAGAAACAAAATTAAAAATAGTAGTAATATCGTTAAGACTTCTTGGAAAATTATTAATAGTGAGACGGGAAGGGTTAAGGCTCGCAAGTTTGATTTTAAACTCAATATTAATGACAAAATCCTAACTTCCGATGTAGCTATTGCTACAGAGTTTGAAAGGTTTTTCACTGACATTCCAGTCTCCACTACTCAATCACTTGGCTCATCTCCCGCTCTCGCTGAATCGCTACTCAAGCAAAATGTAGACGAAAGTAAGGTTCATTTCAGTTTTTCACACATAAGAATTGTTGACATTCTTAAAACTTTTAAAATGTTAAACATGAAAAAGACTGCGGACCTTGATGGTCTTTCAGTAAAAGTAATAAATTGTATAATAGATTGTATTGCTCCACATTTAGTGTTTATTTTCAATAGTTGTGTCGATGGTGGTGTGTTTCCTGATTTGATGAAACATAGTAAAGTAATTCCTCTGTTTAAAGCTGGTAGTACATCTGACCCCACCAACTTTAGACCTATTTCAATACTACCAGTACTTAGCAAAATTTTTGAAAAAATTATCCTTAGTCAAATAACTACTCACTTCTATGCTAATAAACTTATGAATATTAATCAATTTGGATTCACACGGGGTCGTTCAACAACCGATGCCGGTGTTGAACTTATTCGTCACATTTTTGAGGCCTGGGAGGATTCACATGATGCTCTTGGAGTCTTCTGTGATTTGTCCAAGGCTTTTGACTGTGTTCACTATGAGACTCTAATCAGAAAATTACATCACTATGGCATAAGAGGAAATGCACTTAGGCTTCTGGAATCTTATTTGTGTAATAGGATCCAGAAGGTTGAGGTTAACGGCACTAGATCACCTGGGTCCACAGTCTGTATGGGCGTCCCGCAGGGTTCAATTTTAGGACCATTCTTGTTTCTTCTGTACATTAATGATTTGCCTTTTCTTGTTAAAGAGGCCCATGAGATCGTATTATTTGCAGATGACACATCACTTTTATTTAAAGTGAAAAGATATGACACTAATTATGACGACGTGAATATTGCGATCTCAAAGGTAGTTGAATGGTTCACTGCAAATAACCTACTCTTGAACGAGAAAAAAACCAAATGTGTTAAATTTACCTTGCCTAACGTTAAACAGTTTAATACCAATGTACAGGTTAAAAATGAAAAACTGGAAGTTGTAGAATCTACTGTATTCTTAGGTATCACTATTGACACAAAGCTTCAATGGGGTCCTCATATTGATAAGTTAGCGAACAGACTCAGTTCAGCAGCTTACGCGGTTAAAAAAATCCGTCAATTATCGGACGTAGAAACCGCGAGAACCGTATATTTCAGTTACTTCCACAGCCTAATGTCATATGGCATTTTGCTGTGGGGTAATGCTGCCGACATTAATAAGATATTTGTCCTGCAGAAAAGGGCTGTTCGCGCGATTTATCAAATGAGACCTAGAATGTCTCTTAGAAATAGATTTAAGGAAATAGATATTTTGACATTTGCGTCCCAGTATATATTTAATAATCTTTTGTATGTAAAGAAAAATGAACAATTGTTTAAGAAAAATTGTGATAGGCACAATGTAAACACTAGAAGCAAACATAACTTGGATATACTAGACAGCCGTCTCTACAAAGTAACAAACTCTTTTATGGGTCAATGTATACGCTTCTACAATAATATTCCCATGTGTATTCAAAACCTACCTTTAGAAAAATTTAAGACGATAATTAAACAAAAACTTTGTAAAAAGGGCTATTATAGAATTTCGGATTATCTGTTAGACAAGCAACCATGGGAATAAATTGCTCAGCTCCAGAGTTATTCAGATATTAAGTCAATTAAAATTAACAGTAAGAAAATTTATATGATTGACTTAAAAAGAGCGACCCTCGGAGTTTCTTGCCTATTCTTCTCCTGAGGAAGACTGCACCTTTGCGAATAGGCGCAAAGCCAAAAGTGCTAATGTAATTCATAATATTGACGTGTTCAAGTATCATTTTATATGTTCAATGAAATAAACACTTTTGACTTTGACTTTGACTTTCTCGAATACCTCTCCGTAATGACAACCCAGGATTTAATTTAGTTGCTATTAAAAGCTTAAATATCACAGTCATATCAATTCACTTACCTCACCCTAACTCATCTTTAGTAACAGACATAAATCATATAATTTCTTCCTTCTCGGGTCCTTTACTCATTCTGGGTGACTTTAACATACACCACACACTGTGGGGTTCTGCCAGATGTGATACAGCATCCTCGTCACTTCTTGATTTGTTGGACGATAACAACCTTTGCGTTCTAAATGATGGCACCCCTACCAGGCGCAGCGCGCCTGGCCAGGACCCCAGCCCTGTAGATTTATCTCTGGCTTCTCCTAATTTAGTGATGTCTTTGTCTTGGCAAGTCCTTAAAAATACTTTTGGAAGCGATCATTCTCCAATCATTATTACCTTCCTAAACTCTACTCATTTGAATCACACACCTTCGCCAATTTGTAAATTTTAGACTGAACAGGCAGACTGGGCTAAGTACGTATCTGTTTTAGAATCTAAGTTTGTGTTCCTTCCTCCTATCTCAAATGACAATCTTCTTACATCGTATGACACCTTTATTTCATATATTCTTAGTGCAGCTCAGGAATCCATTCGAGCCAAGAATGTTTCATCTTTTAAAATTCCGTCTCCTCCTTGGTGGGATGCGGAGTGCACCACATGGATTCGACTACAAAACGAAGCTGAAAATAAGTTTGTCCAGACTACTTCCTTAGATAACTATGTTAACTCTAAGAAAATTTCTGCCCAGACCAAAAGAATATTGTCTCTTAAAAAAACGCAAAGTTTGGCAATCTTTTTGCGCCTCTCTTTCACCTCGAACACCGGCTTCATTGGTTTGGAAGCGCATTAAATCTTTTCGCCGCTCTATGGTAAATGACAATCCTACATCCAATGATCCGAATTCCTGGCCTAACGAATTCTGTGACAAGCTCGCCCCTCCGTCTGTTCCATCTCATGATTCTATTCCTTCCTTTGACCCAATGCAACACTCAGGTGACAGATTTGATGAACTCTTCTCTCTCCCAGAACTACTATGCTCCCTAGATCATCTCAGGGACTCAACACCGGGTGTTGACGGCATCCCTTATTCATTTATTAAAGAATGCCCTGAGTCAGTGAAAATATACTTTCTCGGTCTTTTGAATAGTATTTTTGAATCAGGTTGTATACCAGACTCATGGAAAACTCAAATTATCGTACCAATTTTGAAACCTGGCAAGGATCCGGATAGTGCTTCTTCATACAGACCAATTGCCCTCTCTTCTGTCATGGCAAAAATTTTCGAGCACCTGATCAAAAATCGCCTTGAATGGATTTTGGAGAATAGAGGACTAATATCACAATTTCAATTTGGGTTCAGAAAGGGTATGGGCACCTTGGATAGTCTTAGCATTCTTACCTCTGACATCAGAAGAGCGTTTAGTGAGGGAAAACACATTATCGGTGTCTTCCTTGATATATCTAGTGCATATGACAATGTTATTCTTCCCCTACATAGACAGAAACTGTTACAGCTAAGTATTCCCGGAAGATTAACCAATATCATATGTAGTATGCTTATGGAACGATCCATACAAATCCGCGCACAAGGTAACCTATTACCCTCTAGAAGGATCTGGAAGGGTTTGCCACAGGGCTCGGTGTTGAGTCCTCTGTTGTACAATGTTTACACATATGACCTCGACAGAACAGTCTTATGTTTTAGCAATATTTTACAATACGCTGACGACATTGTGCTGTACGCCAGTTCATCCTCATTTGATGACGCGTCTTCCCGCCTTAACTCTGCTCTCTACTATTTAAATGTATGGCTTGAGGATCATGGTCTAACTTTGTCAGTTCCTAAATGTAATGCTGTGGTTTTTACCCGCAAACGGACACACCCCCCACTTTCCATTTATATTAACGATCAAAGCATACAAATACAACAATATACCAAATTCTTAAGGGTGTTTCTAGACTCGAAACTATCAGGTATTCATCATCTAAATTATATTAAAAAAAAATGTGATAAAAACATTAATATCCTACGTTCTCTTTCGGGTGTTCGTTGGGGTTCCCACCCGTATAGTCAGAAACTTTTATACAATGCTGTGATTCGCAGTCACTTCGACTATGCATGCTTTGTGTTGGAGCCATGCAGTAGGGCAGCTCTGGCTAAACTAGATCGCATTCAAGCTCAATGTCTACGCATTATTACGGGAGCTATGAAGTTTTCTCCAAGGAATGCGCTCCAGGTGGAGTGTGTTGACCCCCCTTTATATCTACGAAAACAATATTTGGCTGATCGTTTTTTGAAAGAAATCCCCGGGTGCTGATAGACGGTTCAACAGCATTGTAAGTCAAAAGTGGCCCAATTGGCTTCAAATCTATACAGACGCATCAAAACTATCTGATGATGGGGAAGTGGGAGCGGCGGTTTGGATTCCGAAGTATAAAATTATTTTAAACTTTAAATGCCCAACCAAGTCATCTGTTTATACAGGAGAGGCTATTGCCCTCTTGGAAGCAGTTAGCTACATTGAGTCGCATCGGCTTGATAAATCGGTTGTCTTTTCAGACTCTTTAAGCTGCCTCCGAGATATAAAAAAATTACCGTTCCACGCAAAAGATAATTTTTATTTAACACTTAAAATCATAGAATCTCTTTACAACTGTGCAAGATCTGGCGTGGATGTCGTTCTTGTTCGGATTCCAGGCCACAGTGGCATCACTGGTAACGAAACCGCTGACTTATGTGCTAAGGAAGCTATTCAATTAGGTTGCAATAAATACACACAAAACTTCGCAAGGGATATCCGTAGCTGTGCCCGACCTAACATGATGGAATCTTGGGATAACATTTGGCAAAAGTCTCGTAAACTTAAAGGCATCCATTTCGGCAATATCCAACCATCTATACCACTCCGCCCATGGTTTTTTAAAGAGCATCGAACCTCTGTGGCATGCCTAAAGTTGCAAGTACATACAAGTACATAAAAAGTCGCGTTTTTGATGTACATGTCTAAAACATATGCCAATCGACAGAGAAAATAATTACAAACGACAAATACTGATTGAGAAAATGTCGTAAGTGATATACTTTCTGAGTAATTTCAGTTTGAAAATGTAAAATATAATTAAAAGAAAATCATCATCTAAACTGATTTAAAAGTCAATTATCATCATTTTGAAGCATCCCGCGTCACGACTAGCATTAAATTGGATTCCTGTAATACTAAAATAACAGCATTATATGCAAAAAAAATGTTAAATATGTTTTTAGTTAAATCCACATCAATCAAAATCCAAAATCTACTCATTCATTAAAAGCCTTGGTCATCCATCAAGAAAAATGCCACGTTAATGCGCAGGGTGCAGGGTGAAAGGAAAGGTTGTTCTTTACCAGTCAGTTTGTCACTCACTGTCAGCGTGATCTTTATCAATAAAAAAAGCAACTCATACCCATTGGTGTGCTCTTGACTACAATCTTGCCCTAGACCTTCTACGGTGGGACGAACTTACAGTCTAGTGCTAAAAATAAGGTTGAAAGTCACTACGTTAACTTAAATACAGAGACATCGCTCCACTGGAACCGCCCCTCTCTCGCGCCGCTCTCGTACGCCATTTCCCACGCCGCTGCGACCATCGAGAAGGTTCCGGGATCGATTCCCGGTAGATCCCCACCGGGAATCGAACAAATCACTTTATGATTTTTAGACTTTTCTCGATTTGGTTAAGACACTGACTTTTGATTTTGACTTTGTATCAATTACAGCATAAAAACAAAGAAGTTGCTAGTACTTCAACATAATGAGTGGAGAAATAAGTACTGATAAGTCCTCTTGTCCCCCTATAGGATATCAAGACTATAGGATAGGATATCAAGACTAAATAATCCTTGTGGCCCCACTGGTGGAGGTAACCGGTGGGGACACCAGACAGGAAGGGAGTCACCTGATTGTCCGAAAGAAAGATGATTCCATGCTACAGAAGGCACTTAAAGCCGGCTACTATCTGCGATAGTAGTGGGTACATGAGCCACTGCGAAGTTCTTTAGCGGGTCAATAAATTCGACACCAGGTTTTACAAGGTTTACTGCGGAGTATATGGTTGGCATACTCTTGGAAATAAAGGTGATGGTTTAGATATCCCTCGCAAAGCTCATAACATCATATTTATGATCGCGGATGGCGTACTCCAGGGCGAGCAGTACTAATTCCGCAGAAGAAACACTGCGACCCTGGCGGGACTAAGTTAATTGACATCGCGTAAATGTCAATAGATAATCCTAACATTAACAGTCAAGACAACAAAAATATCAACAACAAAAACTTCACAAAAGATAACAACTTAAACTTCTTCTACAGCAACGAGAATGCTTGTACACTGTGCAAGTCACGGTAACAAACTGACTGACTTGACATACCCATCTTACATAAGCGCGGTGACAAAGCTTCTCTACGCATGCTATCTTATTCATTCTTTATTAAAACGAGTGTGACAACATGCGTACAGAAGCTTAGTCACGCCCTCCTGGCGCGGTAAAGAACACCTTGTGGTTCATTGACAATGTTGAAGAGGAGGACGGGAAGAGATGCGGCTCGTGACATTTATCCCCTCACCCTATACTCTTCGCGCCGCATTGATTCTATGGTATTTTTTAAATTACTGATGGATGACTCAGACTTGTAAGAATTTTGTTTGATATTGATTTTACCGAAAACATACTTGTTTTACATATTTTTTTGCATTTTATCCTATTATTTTAGTATTACGAGAATCTAATTTAATGCTAGTCGTGACGCGGTTTGCTTTAAAATGATGATAATGGACTTTTAAATCAGTATAAACGATGATATTCTTTTAATTATATTTCATATTTTCAAACTGAAATTACTCAGAAAGTATATCACTTGCGACATTTTGTCAATCAGTATTTGTCGTTTGTAATTATTTTCTCTGTCGATTGGCATATGTTTCATACGTGTACATTAAAAATGCGACTTTTTATGTACTTGTATGTACTTGCAACTTTAGGCAAGCCAGGCTTCATACAAAAATGTTCGAACCCCTTTAGGAACTTCGACAAAATGATGACGTCCGTTATTATCCGCCTACGTTTAGGCCATGTCTGTTCTCCTGTTTTTCTTGCTAAACTTAGAATCAAGGATAGTTCAATTTGCGAATGCGGTCTTGAGGAGGGCACTGTGGACCATATCTTTTTTAACTGCCCACGTCATCAAAGTATGTACGATGTACTCCCTGCTGACCTCCCGCGCCCAATTAACTTCAACTCCCTCCTTTCACTGGTACCAACCCCTTTTGTCAACCTACTGGCCCAATTTATTAAAGCTAATAATATTTTCTTGTGATTTGTCCTGTGTTCCATATGTATAGCTTTATCTATTGGTAATTAAATGTTTCCCATCCATCGATGTTATAACACCACCTAATATTTACTAACCTATAATTATTGTTTTTTGTCTCTTTCAGATTAATGTTACATACATAAATAATTTATCTTGGAAGTATCACCAAGACAAAAATTCACTGTATCAACCCTGTCTGGAACTACCGTACAAAAGTCATTTCGTTTTTTCTTTGGTACTTTGATACTGGCAGAATCATTGTCATCAGACGATGGATTGCCATTAAATATAAAGAAGAAGAAGAAGATTAGGTAGTGTGTGATTTTCGATTCACTGTGACTGCATCGCTCCTACTCTGGCTGGATTTTCTCTTCATCAACGACTATTTAACGGACTATTTTAACGGACACTTCCGTAAACTACACTTTCTAAGGACACGACTACTCTCCTCAACTGCCAGGCAACGAATGTCCCCGTCAGCCAAACTCCCCTTCCCTTTTTGAATTTCGCATGAAGTTAGCCACTAAACTTTACTACTGTTTTGTCTGTCAGTAGTTGTACCGGAAAAAGTCATTCACCGAACTATTCAATTCAGGTTAAACACTCAAAAATATTTTTAAAAAGTGCAAAAATTGCTAAAATATGTAACGAAACCTTACAAAAGATTGACTGCTCTAGGGGACAGAAATATCATAGACAGAACACAAGTACAGTGATATACAGGCATCAACTCTTGGAGCTGCTAGTGTATTAACTAATAACCATAATAATAAATAGGCATGTAAAAGATGGATGATTTAAGACACTGCTAAATCTTCAAAAGATGTGAAATGATTAATTGTATGTGGGTTCATATACCTATATACTTTATATATATGTCGGAACGGTCAATAGTACGGGACGTCAGCTGAGAGCGAAACGGAAGTGCGCATGCAGTTAGCGCGCTTTGGCAGAGTCTGGCGCGTTCGTGGTGGGCGAGAGTGGGGATAGCTGGGGCTCAGCCACGGCAGTCGGCGCGCGACCGAACACTTGCTCTCCAGACATCGCCTCGCGAACTAGTGCTAGGAACTACCTCACGTTTCGTTGTTCCCTATACCTACCTGTCTGTGTTCTATACCAAATTAAACGAAGTTAATAGATTCCTGAAGAGTTTACATTTCATCTAAGCCCACGAGAATGTCAGAACCTACTTCTAATCGGCCCCCCTGCCCGTCATCAGAAGTGGGACATAAAGAACAAGAAGATGATTTAGCGCAGCGACCACGTGGCGAGGAAAATGGCGGCATGGAAAAGAATTGGCAGCAGATCTTCGAGATGCAAACCTCATCGATCCAGATGTTGCTTCAAGCTCTGAACAAGCCGCAACGTTCAAACCAGCCTGTGAGTCTTCCTGAATTTGACCCGGACAAAACGGAAACTGACCCGAGATCTTGGTGCGCAACCGCGGATATATGCGTTGCCGACAACCCCTTGGAAGGAGGTCAGTTGATAGTTTCCATTAGTAAGGCCCTAAAGGGAGCAGCGTCAGCCTGGCTCGCTCAAATATCTTACCCAGGCATGACATGGCCGCAATTCAAAGAGTTATTCATGGCCAGATTCGTATGCACGGAAACCGCGGCGGGTACCCTCATTAACCTGAGTGCCGAGAAACCTAAAGAGGGCGAAACTTTGGCGGCATACGGCAGTCGCGTGATGACGTCACTACTCAACCGTTGGAGAAACGCAACCGTTGAACAGATCGCCGTGTCTACTACGCTAGCGCACATCGCACAATTTGACACGAGACTACAAAGATTGGCCTTCACAACTGACATTTCTACGCGTGAGAAGCTACAGAAAGAACTACATGCATTTACTTACCCTAAGCGCAAGGCGAATTCCACTCCCGACCAGAAACAACCCTATAACAAACGACCGAAGCATTCACAAACGTCTTCTGTACTGAAATGTTTTCACTGCGGAAAAACCGGTCACAAACAAGCGGATTGCTATTAGGTACCGGAAAGAATTCAAGGGCAAATCAGTGAACAACACTCAAGCTGCAAGACACAGCCCTCAGCAATAGCAGCAGCAGACCAAATCGAGCTCCATCGTCTGCTTCAAGTGCGGCAAGGCGGACCACATCTCTAGTCGCTGCACCGGCGGTGGCGGCGGCGGTGGCGGCGGTGCGGGCGGCGGCGCGGATGCGGCGCCCCGCAGCGAGCAGCGGGTGGACATCTGCGTCGTGGATGCTCCGACCGGGGCATTAAAACATCACGGTCAGTGTTTTGTTTTTCATTATGATTCCGGTGCTGAGTGTTCACTTATTAAGGAAAGTGCCACTTCAAAGTTTCACGGTAAACGCGAGTTGAATGTTGTTGCTCTAAAAGGCATAGGTCAGTCAAGTATTCTCAGCACCGTACAAATATCTTGTTTCGTTGAAATTGATAACATTGTAATCTAAATTTTATTGCACGTTTTGCCCGACATGTATTTGCAAAGTGATATCATGATAGGACGCGAGATTTTGCAACACGGACTTTGTGTAAATATGACCGCAACACAGTTCACAGTTTCGAAAATAAATAATGTAAACAATTGCAGTTTAGACCGAACCGCGAGCGTGACTGACATTAATAGTGACAGTGTAAATAATAGTAGCAATTCTGACCTACCCTCTATTGAAAATAATTTCTCACTTATTGACACCGACATTCCATTCGAGCGTAAATCGGAATTAGTCGACGTTTTGAACCGTTATTCCGAGGACTTTATAACTGGTATGCCTAAAACCCGCGTGACGTCAGGCGAATTAGAGATTCGATTAATTGATCCGAGTTTAACTGTGCAAAGGCGTCCTTATCGACTAAGCCCCGAGGAACGGCGAATAATGCGTGAACGTGTTGACGAACTGTTGCGTGCTAACATAATTCGACCGAGTAGTTCACCGTTTGCTAGTCCTGCGCTTTTAGTCAACAAACGAGACGGTACCGATAGGATGTGCATCGACTACCGCGAATTAAATAATAACACTGTGCCAGACCGCTACCCGTTGCCTCTTATTTCGGACCAAATTTCGCGTTTGCATGGCGCGCGTTACTTTACCAAGCTAGATTGTGCGTCTGGCTTTCATCTCATTCCAATAAAATCTGAGGAATCTATTCAACGTACTGCGTTTATTACTCCCGACGGCCAGTACGAGTACTTGACGATGCCGTTTGGGCTAAAAAATGCTATTTCGGTCTTTCAGCGGGCGATTGTGAAAGCGTTAGGTAACCTAGCAAATACCTACGTCATTGTTTATGTGGACGATATTTTGATTATGTCGCAAACGATTGAGGAAGGGCTCGAAAGGTTGAAGGTTGTGCTCGATACGTTAACAAACGCAGGATTTTCACTCAATTTAAAAAAGTGCTCGTTTCTCAAAACTCAACTAGAATTTTTGGGCTATGAAGTGAAGTCAGGAGAGATTAGACCAAACCGTAGGAAAATAGAAGCGTTGTCTGCTCTTCCCCCACCTTCAACTGTGGCTCAGTTACGCCAGTTCATCGGCTTAGCGACATACTTCCGTCAGTTCATCCCCAAATTCTCTCGTATTATGGGTCCGCTCTATCGTCTTACATCCGAAAAGGTTCCCTTTTCCTGGAAGAAGCAACACGAGGACATTCGACAAGAGGTCATCTCTATCCTTACCAGTGAACCAGTCCTGATGATTTTCGACCCCCAGTACCCGGTAGAGCTCCATATAGACGCGAGCTCTGAAGGATATGGGGCTATTCTATTCCAAATTGTCGAGGGAAAGCGTAGAGTGGTAGCTTACTTCAGCAAAAGAACCACATCTGCGGAATCGCGGTATCATAGTTATGAGCTTGAGACTCTAGCAGTTGTCAATGCTATAAAACACTTTCGTCAATATTTTCACGGTCGAAAGTTTAAAGTGGTCACAGACTGTAATTCTTTAAAATCATCTCGAAATAAGATCGACCTGACGCCGAGAGTCCACAGATGGTGGGCTTATTTGCAATGTTTCGATTTTGATGTTTCTTACAACAAAGGAAAGGACATGGCACACGCAGATTTTCTTTTCAGAAATCACCTTTCTTCCACTGTAGAATCACCCAATACGGAGCAATCTTTATCCCACATAGAGTCCCCAAAGGTAGAAATGTTCAAGGTCGAGCAAAGACGAGTCAATCTCACGGAACTTTCTGACACGTGGCTTCTTGCTGAGCAAAAACGAGACTCTGAAATTTCAAAGCTTGTCTCTAATTTAAATAACGGGCAATTGAACAGCGATCTTGCGAAAACTTTCGAGATTCGTAAAGGTGTTCTATACCGTAAAGTTCAACGGAACGAGAACACGAAGTGTTTGCCTATAGTACCTAGACCGCTTAAATGGTCCGTTGTGAGCAATATCCACGAATCTCTGATTCATCTCGGCTATGACAAAACTCTTGAGAAGCTCTATACCTGTTATTGGTTTGAGGGAATGGCGCGATATGTTAGGAAATTTGTAGACTATTGCGTGACATGTAAAGTAGAAAAATCACATTCCGGCAAGGTCCTAGCTCAACTACATCCAATTCCTAAAGTGACTACGCCATGGCATACAATACACATTGATGCCACGGGCAAATTAAGTGGGAAAAACGACCAGAAGGAGTACGTGTTTGTGTTAATCGACGCGTTTACAAAATACGTTGTTTTGTTTCACTCTACTAACATTGACATCAACAGTAGCATTCAGACCGTAAAAGATAACGTCGCACTATTCGGTGCACCAACGCGAATAATCGCGGATCAGGGACGTTGCTTCGCAAGCAAAGATTTTAAGGAATTTTGTAATAAAAGCAATATCAATTTGCACCTTATAGCGACGGGATCTTCGCGGGCGAACGGTCAAGTTGAGCGTGTTATGTCGGTCTTGAAATCTATGCTTACGGCTGTAGAGACGGAAGAAAATCGTTCATGGCAGGACGCTCTAGGCGAAATCCAACTTGCAATTAATTGCACGGTAAATCGTACGACAATAGCGAGTCCGTTAGAGCTATTTATAGGGAAGGTAGCACGTCCGTTGTCCTTAATGGCGTATGAAGACGTAGAGTCAGAGTCGGAGGTAGACTTACCAGCTCTTAGAGACGAGGCGGCTCGTAACATAGAATCGGCGGCGTCGTATGAGAAGCAGAGGTTCGACCGTACTAAGGGAAAACTCAATAAATTTTCGGTTGGCGATTTCGTTCTCATCGAAAATGAAGAGCGTAATCAGATGAAGTTAGACCCCAAATTTAGGGGACCATTTCAGGTTATTGAGGTATTAGATGGAGACCGTTATACTCTTAAGGGTTTAAATTCTAGGCGTACTTACAAATACGCGCAAGATAGGCTTAGGAAAATGCCAGGAGATCAGAGTATTGCTGATGAGATTGACGAGTGTAGTGAGGGCACAGCTCTAGTGGAAAATTAGGTTTACATGATGATTGGACTCTACCAGACGTTGATGTGTAGCCGTAGCTCGGTTGAAATCGTTTTCTGCTATAGTAAGTAGTCCGTGAGTACGCGGTAGGCCATCAACTCTGGTGGAGGTCGGGTTATTTAACCATAGAGTCCGGTGTAGACTCGGCGGTCCTACGGGATGGGCATATTGTTTTGAGTGAGGCTGTCTAGCCGCTGATCACATGTAGAGCTTAATTGTTTGTTCCAAGTTTCAATTTTAATTTGATGATTCCTGCGATGAAGGCAGGTTATTCAGAAATACTCTGAGCTCACTGACTAACTTGATTGTAAACCAAACTTGATTGTAAAAATTTACTATGCAGTATATCCTATTTTGTAAAGTATCAAAGTAGCTGTATTTAAGACCATAATAAATGTTGTTCAGATTCATTTCTGTTTTCTTTCACACCGATTGCGATTACCGATTAGTATTAGGTCAGGGGTGACCGAGCAAAGTGATACTGTGCATTGGTTTCTATTGTTACCGCAGGATGGCCGTGTCGGAACGGTCAAAAGTACGGGACGTCAGCTGAGAGCGAAACGGAAGTGCGCATGCAGTTAGCACGCTTTGGCAGAGCCTGGCGCGTTCGTGGTGGGCGAGAGTGGGGATAGCTGGGGCTCAGCCCCGGCAGTCGGCGCGCGACCGAACACATGCTCTCCAGACATCGCCTCGCGAACTAGTGCTAGGAACTACCTCACGTTTCGTTGTTCCCTATACCTACCTGTCTGTGTTCTATACCGAATTAAACGAAGTTAATAGATTCCTGAAGAGTTTACATTTCATCTAAGCCCACGAGAATGTCAGAACCTACTTCTAATCGGCCCCCCTGCCCGTCATATACATATATGCTCGTTTGCAGATATCACCATCAGATCGAGTTTGTCATCCCTGTTGGTTGCGAACACGACGCTCAGCAATTCGTGCTCAACATGCTGTTGAGAGACATTTAACAGCTCCAGAAGGTTCTACCGATACGGAAAACCCTAATTCAAATCCCGGCAGCCCAGATTTAAATCCAAGAAGCCCAGAACCAAACCCAGGAAGAATACAACCAAATTCAGAGAGCATTACTCCCAATCCAAGGGTAACTACTGAGACTTTGACCCTTCTTAACTATAGAAGAGCTGCAAATACAGCTTCACATTGTGTTTTCTCTGGCTGTAACCAGATTTCGCAGTTGCACTCTGTATCTGATGCTTTAAGAGCAACACTATTAAGTAATTATAAATATTACATTCCTGTGCACGCTCGAGTTTGTGAAACACATTTACAACAAAATAATTGGGATGTTTTATATGATTCAAATAATAGCTTAAGTTCATTCACTGCAGAACAAATTGAACATGTATTTTCATTTGTAAATGCATTCAAGCCATTTCTTACCTTCAGTAGTTTTGAGTCTGTTCAAGAGATTGATGAACATTTGTTCAAATATTGGCTTGGAATGAGTAAAGACAATTTCATAACTATGCTGAATGAATTACCTCGGGTGTTGGAACTCAAGAGGGGTATATTGGGCTTAGGAGCGATTTCGGTAAAAATGCGCACAGGTGATTCAGACGAGCGATTGTCACTGTTACTTGACACACCACGTAGAACACTAGAACGTCTCATGGGTAAAGTAAGGGAAATATTACTGCAAGACTTTGTGCCCAGAAACTTAGGGATAAACCAATTATCTCGGGAGGAATTATTACAGCACAATTTATTGGTTATACGGTAGTGAAAATAATCAAACTGCAATTGTTATATGTGATGGAACATATATTTATATAAACAAGAGTAGCAATTATATGATCCAAAAGGACACATATTCTTTGCACAAGTATAAGAATTTGTTAAAGCCATTTTTAATTGTTGCTTGCGATGGCTATATTGTAGATTGCTTCGGTCCATACAAGGCTACCACAACAGATGCCGAAATTATATCTTCTTTTTTCGTAAACGAGAACTGCGCTCTCAGAGAATATTTCCAAGAAAACGACGTTTTTATTCTTGACAGGGGATTCCGTGACAGCATTAGCTTATTACAAAGTTATAATTATAGGGCTTATATGCCGGATTCATTGTTGGAAGGTGAACACCAGCTTACAACTGAACAAGCCAACAGAAGCAGGTGGCTATTTGTAGATGGGTAGTAAAAGTTGTAAATGGCTATTTCAAAAGAGATTTCAGACTTTTAAGATTCAATAATTTTAATAAAACAGTGCCACACATGATGACCTACTTCCAAATTGCAGCAAGCTTGATAAACAAGTTTGGTGTTCGCCTTCATGATAGAGCTGATGCTGCTACTATTTTAAATATTGTAAGAGAAAGGATGCAATTGGAAAATAATTTAGGAATATTCGTTTCTGCTATGAATTTAAACAGACGTGCATCCAATTTCATAAGCATTACTGCGAATGCAAGTAACCTTATTTACTTCCCTCGTCTTGAGTATAACGAGTTAATTTTATTCGCCTTGGGAACGTATCAAATTCACCAAGCGCGTTCTTATTATGGTGAACATTGAGGTTGGTACGGAATCATTAGATTTTTCTGAGTCTAATCTGAGAGGCAGTGGTGCTAGAACATTAATCAGAGGAAAAATTAAATCAAGACATGTGACAAGAAAAATATACTTTACATATATATTAATAGCAAATAATGTCTCAGGTAGAGAAGGCATAGTTGAATATTATTGCAACTATTTGGTTGGCCGTCGAACAGTTGGTTGCTGTGCTCACGTTATGACCATGGTGTGGTACCTTGGATGGGCTAGGCACCAGGATAATATTTGTGCTCCTGCAGCATTTTTAGGTGAATTTGTAATAAGAGAGGATGTGCTATTGAACATTTAATAAGAGAGGATGTTGAACATTTAATAAATAATTGGTCTTTATTTTTTATCCTACACCTGTTTTAATTTAATTTTTCTTAAGCATTTAAATGAAAAAATTAAATAGGTAAATAAAGCATTTCTTTGTTTCTAATTCTAATTAACTTCCACGTTGGACTGGGAGTGAAATAAAAACTTAGAATGTGCCAGCTGTCTACTCTTCCCAGGCATACTGTAAGTCAGTAAGTGGGACGTGAGGATCTTGCTGTATCATGGGCGAAAGGCTGAGCACCTCTCACCATTACACAACATGTTCCATCTAATAACCCTCACAATTTGTGCCAAATGTGGCATTAAGTGGTTTTCTAGAACCACTGATGCTCTGCCTACCCCGTTAGGGATTACAGGCTAGAGCGTAGTATGTGTGTAAGATGTTTGTTTCTAATTAAATACAAGCATTTTTGGATAAGTACTTAAAGGGATAATAATAATAACACCTTTTTAATTGCAAATAATATTGTTTATTTAAAATATTTAATTTGAGTCAGGTTTTGGAGAATTATTCTGCATTTTCCTCTATCATAAAGGTATAAGTAGTTAATAATAACTAAAAGAGTGATCTGTCTCCAATATAAACACCCTTGTTTCTATTTACCTAAAGTAAATACCTACTCTGCTTTGGAGGTGTAGTAGTTAGGGTTCTCAGATTCTAGCCAAAAATGCCTTTTGCCAGGTATCTTCAATAATAGTTATTTTATCCCCTGATAAATAAGTTGGAAGGTACGAATAATTTGACTATTTTATTTTATTGTTGCCTATCTAACCTCCATAAGTACCTACATATAGTAGTCATAAAGTGGTAAAAGTGTTACTAGTCAAGTAGTCAAACGTAGGAAGCTTGAACTGCGATTTTATATTTTCTGATTGCAGTTAGCAGAGTTCTTTTGTGAAAAAAATGTTGTGTGTTGACGACATAACCTCTGAATATCTTTCAGTTAATATCTTTTTTCCCTGGCTTTCAAATGACTCTAATCAAAAAGATAAGATAACAGCTTCCTTATAGGAATCCTATTACAACAGACAACTAATAAGACGCGGTCTAGAAAAAAAACAGTTTGACAGGTCATTTAATGTATGGAAAATGGCCATTGTTCTTTGGCATGGTCATGCATATAAACTACGCCGTCAGAACTGTAGAGTTAAATCTTAGAATTTTTTTTTAAAGTAATCTACGAACCCTTATAGTTTCGCCATGTCCGTCTGTCCATCTGTCCGTCTGTCCGCGGGTTTCCTAAGAAAGCCTTGGTACAACAGAGCTGAAATTTGTCATGGTCATGCATATAAACTACGCCGTCAGAACTGTAGAGTAAAATCTAAGAAATACATTTTTTCGGGTGTCTCCCATAGACGTGAAAGGGCGATAAATTTTTTTTCTCACCAATATCATAAAATGGGGTGTCATAGGACAGCTTTTTAAAACACAGAAGGGGTTTACTAAGAACGTTTTTCGATTCAGTACTCCGTTTGCGAAACATAATTTTTAAAGTGAACATTTTTGTTAAACACATGTGTCCCCCCTCTACCAGCTAAACGGTTGTATTTAAAAATGTGAAAAAATTCACATTGGTAGTATAAAACACTAAATTAAAAAAAAACTATCAAACCTAAGATGGCTCTTCAAGTTTGCGAGTATTAGTCAACTAAGTGCCAAACTTCGTTGGGATTGATAGGAATATATTTACTAATATTAAATCCTTAGTACACAGAGCTTAAATTTACTATGATCATACATTTTGATTGCGCCGACAGATTAAAAAAAAAATTTGGAAAAAAAAAATCGGATGTTTCCCATACACGTGAAAGGACAATGGGTTTTGTTTTCTTGCCGATATCATCGAGTGAGATGTCATAAGATAGCGTTTTAAAAGATAGAAGGGGTTTACTAAGAACGTCTTTCGATTCAGCGCTCCGTTTGCGAAAAAATATTTTAAAAGTGAAATTTTTTGTTAAAAACAAGTGTCCCGCTCTACCAGCAAACTAGTTGCTTCTAAAAATGTGAAAAAATTCACAGTGATAGAATATACAACGAAATTAAAAGGAAAACTATTACACAAAAGTTGGCCCTTCAAGCTTGCGAGTTATAGTCGACCAAGTGCTGAACGTTGTTGGGATTAATAGGAATATATTTACTAATAATAGATCCTTAGTACTACAGAGCTAAAATTTGGCATGGTTATACACATTGATTACGCTGACAGATCTGAAAAATAGAATGGTGGAAAAAATGTTTTTTCGGGTGTTTCCCATACACGTGAAAGGGCGATGGTTTTTTTTTCTCGCTGACATCATCGAGTGGGTTATCATAGGATAGCTTTTCAAAAGATAGAAAGAGTTTACTGCGAACGTTTTTCGATTCAGCAATCCGTGTTGGAAACATTAATTTTTATAATGAAAAAAAATGTGGAATAATTCAGGAGGGTGTAGCATTTACGACGAAGTGTACCCTAATCCAAAATAGTTCCACGCCAAAAGTGAGGCGAGCTGAAAGCCAAGCTGTGACATATTGACATTTCAGGTGTCGTTTAATAGGTTTTTGGGGGTGCTAATTACGAAAATGACATCAAAATTATACACGATTACCACGCCACCTGCTTTATTTTTAATAGGAATGCATTTTTATTTAATTTAATGGAAAATTCGCGGTGGTAGTATATACAACAAAATTAAATAGAAAACTATCACATTTAAGATGGCTTTTCAAGTTTGCGAGTAATAGGCAACTAAGTGCCAAACTTAGTTGGGATTAATAAGAATATATTCACTAATATTAGATCCTTGGTACTACAGAGCTGAAATTTACCATGATCGTACATATTGATTGCGCCAACAGATAAAATTCACATTGGTAGTATATACAACGAAATTAAAAGGAAAACGATCACACCTAAGATACCTCTTCAAGTTTGCGAGTAATAGTGAACTATGTGCCAAACTTAGTTGGGATTTATAAGAATAAATTAACTTATAGTAGATCCTTGGTACTACAGAGCTGAAATTTGCCATGATCATATATATTGATTGCACCAACAGATTAAAAAAAAAATAGAATATACAACTTAATTAAAAGGAAAACTATCACACAAAAGTTGGCCCTTCAAGCTTGCGAGTTATAGTCGACCAAGTGCTAAACATTGTTGGGATTAATAAGAATATATTTACTAACAATAGATCATTCGTGCTACAGGGCTAAAATTTGGCACGGTCATACACATTGATTACGCTGAGAGATCTGAAAAATAAAATGGTGGAAAAAGTTTTTTTGTGTGTTTCCCATACACGTGAAAGGGCGATGGATTTTTTTCTCGCTGATATCATCGAGTGGATTATCATAGTATAGCTTTTCAAAAGATAGAAAGAGTTTACTGTGAACGTTTTTCGATTCAGCAATCCGTTTCGGAAACATTAATTTTTTTAAATGAAAAAAAAAGTGGAATGATTCAGGAGGGTGTAGCATTTATGACGAAGTGTACCCTAATCCAAAATGGTTCCACGCCAAAAGTGAGGCAAGCCGTAAGCCAAGCTGTGACATATTGACATTTCAGGTGTCGTTTAATAGGTTTTTGGGGGTGCTAATTACGAAAATGACATCAAAATTATACACGATCACCACGCGACCTGCTTTATTTTTAATAGGAATGCATTTTTATTTAATTTAATGGTTTGATGGATTTTTATTTTATGGACAATTTTTTATTTTTTATGCTTTTTTTTATGATTATTCGTTCTCTACCCTATAATGCCTTTTTATTATTTGTACGCCGCAAGGAGAAACATGCTAAGACACTTTCTAATTGACTATTTCAACTGTATTTTACTGTACTCATGTTTGACAAATAAATTATCTTTATCTTTTATCTTTAAAATAGAAGCTGCTTGAAAAACGCCACTTACAAATTATATATTTTTTTTATTTACTTAATCCAAAATCTACTCATTTAAATCACACAATGCGTGTTTACAAAACTTATTTTTTTGACAGTTTACTGTTCTGAATAGAAACCAGCTCACTCACACAAAAATCCAAATCAATCGAACGACCGATGTCAGCTCGACTCTACCAAAGCCCACTTAAACGGTCGTAGTTCCGTCATTTATGACTCGATTGCTATGATTTAAAGTTCATTCAAAAGATGATAAAAATGGCAATAAATTTAAATAAGCTCAATTTACAAAATCTTGTTATTTACAAAGATATTCTCATATTTTTTACTTAAAAAAAAACATTTGGTGATAGATTAACTTGACTAGGTTTAATTTCAATACCGAAATATAGATTTTTTTTAATTTTCTGTTACAAAACTGGCATTATCATTAATAACATAGTTATAAGTTTTTATTATATTTCAATAAACAATGGAAAATATATCGTATTTTTTTTTACATTCACATATCACAGATCTCATTTAAATTAAAAAATTTCATTACTTTTACTCTACCCCTAGTTTCAAGTATTTTATGTTGTTTAATTTTTGAACAATCTAGTGGAAAATTTCTAAAAGAGCATCGAACCTCTGTGGCATGCCTAAAATTGCAAGTACATACAAGTACATGAAAAGTAGCGTTTTTAATGTACACGTATGAAACATATGCTAATCGACAGAGAAAATAATTACAAACAAAAAATACTGATTGACAAAATGTCGTAAGTGATATACTTTGTGAGTAATTTCAGTTTGAAAATGTAAAATATAATTACAAGAAAATCATAATTTAAACTGATTTAAAAGTCCATGGTCATCATTTTAAAACATCCCGCGCCACGAATAGCATTAAATTGGATTCCTGTTATAGTAAAATAATAGGAAATGCAAAAAAAAATGTTCAATATGTTTTTGGTGAAATCCACGTCAATCAAAATCCAAAATCTACTCATTAATTACAAGCCTGGGTCATCCATCAAGAAAAACACCACGTTAATGCGGCGCGAAGGGTGCAGGGTGAAAGGAAGGGTTCAACCACAGGGTTGTTCTTTACCAGTCATTTTGTCACTCACTGTCACCGTGATCTTTATCAATAAAAAAAGCAACTCATACTCATTGGTGTGCTCTTGCCTACAATCTTGCCCTAAACCTTCTACAGTTGGACGAGCTTACAGTCTAGTGTTAAAAATAAGGTTGAAAGTCACTACGTTATTAATTAACTTAAATACAGAGACATTGCTCGACTGGAACAGCCTCTCGTAGACCACTTCCCGCGCTGCTGGTAGGCCGCTTTTCGCGCCGCTAGTATGCCGCTTCTCGCGCCACCTTTACGCCATTTCCCACGCCGCCGCGCGCGGCCATCGAGAAGGTTCCGGGATCCGAACAAACATCACTTTATGATTTTGAGACTTTCCTTAGTTTGGTTAGGTCACTGACTTTTGATTTTGACTTCGTATCAATGACAGCTTAAGAACTAAGAAGTGGCTAGTACTTCAACATAATGAGTGGAGAAATAAGTACTGATAAGTCCTCTTGTCCCCCCTGATCCACTGCAGGATATCAAGACTAAATAATTCTTGTGGCCCCACTGGTGGAGGTAACCGGTGGGGATACCAGGTCGCAAGGGAATCACCTGATTGTCCAAAAGAAAAATGATTCCATGCTACGGAAGGCGCCGGCTTTAAGTGCCTAAGTATCTGCGAAAGTAGTCGGTGCATGAGCGACTGCGAATTTCTTTAGCGGGTCAATAACTTCGACACCAGGTTTTATGAGGTTTACCGCTGAATAAATGGTTGGCATAGTCTTAGACATAAGGGTGATGGTTTAAATATCCCTCACAAAACTCATAACATCATATTTGTGATCGCGGACGGCGTACGATAGGGCGAGCTGTACTAATTCCGCAGAAGAAACACTGTGACCCTGGCGGGCATAAATTTCTTGACATCGCGTAAATGTCAACAGCTCTAGCTCTAATATTGCCTTATATTTGGGAAGATCCCAAATACAACTACGTAGTGGTCCCAGATTTATGGCTTATTGTATGTAGGCCAGTAAATCAGACTAGAGGGATACAATGAGGGGCGGAGGTTCTATAGGTTCTATAGAGAGAAGAAATTAAACATGTATCAGGTAAGAATTTAATGAAAATTTTGCTTTCTAACACCTCAAAAAATAGTTACCAAAAATATGCTTTTTTCAGATAGTTACGAAAAAGCAATCGAGTGGATAGGAACGAGAAATATTTTTGGACCTTTGTTAGAAGTACACGGTAAGAGACAGAAATATCATAATTTTGTAACCCAAATCTTAATAAAAAATCTAATAGTTAAAATTTTGCTTACATGTACGCACAATTCTAGCAAGCGGAACTATCGTTTCAAAATAAAGAAGAAATTGAGGTTAAATCCTTACCAAAATCTTCAAATGCCATCGATTTCTGACCAGCTGTACTATCAGGCAGAGCAGAACTTCAAAAATGTAGAAGAAAGTATTTTCTTGCCTATAAATCAAGTCAATTTGGTATCTAGTTTCGAAGAAATGGCAGTCAGCTCTGATGATAGACCTAAGGGATATCATTATTGTCGTGCTGGAAATACAGAACCTTCTGAACTAACTTTATTGAGCAGTTGTGACAAGTAAATGGTGTTATTTTAAGAAATTATGCTAAAGTTTAAAAATTAAGTTGTTAATAAGAGAAAAATCACAAATAAATGAGTTGTTAGTATCTGTAGCAGATTATTTCCTCATTATTTGACTCATAATGAATTATGGTCACGTCATGCCAACGTCAACTTACAGTATTATTTAGCTCTAATATTGCCTAATATTTCATCAGCATTACAAATTATTTAAAATATACCTAAATTTTGCATTTATGTTGAGCTAAAAAACACTACTCGTACTTACAATGGCTCGATATGAGTAATGGTGACTCTGTCTTTATTTCATGTTATTTATTACCGACAGGACGTCGATAAAATAGAATGATAAATTAACGTTTATGAGAAACCATAACTTTAATTATTTCGCGTAAACACAATGAAGAATATAGAGACATTATTGTTTTGTTAAATATATATTGTGGTTTCGGGATATGTTACGACGGTATGAAACCGATTACAAGAAAATCTATTTATAAACCATCAACGATAGTTCTAGTTGTTTGGTAAGGGTTTTCCCATGTTTACAACTCTTATTTTTATGATTTAACTAACATTTTATAATAAAGTAGCATTAGTTAAAAAAAAAACGCATAAAACGTGTTTGAATTTACGCAATTTTCATGCATATAAATTTGTTTACATTGGCAAAAGTCGATAGTGTGACATCTGTTCTGGAGGCGTATGAGTAAAATACGAAGTTATTCTTCAGGTATTATAATATAAATTAATCAGATGCCACACTTTTGTTACACTTACTTTTGTTCTCACATTACACGGCTACCATTACTTAACAATGCTTAGTAAAGTGCTATTTGCACGCCTACGAACGTATACAAAAACTTCTTCCGCGAGCTCACCACAATCAAATCATAATCATCCATGACTAATCAATGAATGGCGCAAGACCCGATCTTCAATCATTTCGAATCTTGACATCGAATACCATTTCAAACCTTTTAAATTGATATTCGAATTATCTTCTTCGAAATGACCGAATGAGAAAGAAGTTGCGTTATGCCCGATCCTCCATGAAGGTCTGCATACCACAATAGCCTTTATAACCTCCAGCCGTTCCCGCTGATGGTAAAGGTAACCTAATATTATGCTATCATGCTATCATGCTATCATTCAAATGCAAGTGTCTTTATAAATATACATTTTTTATATGCAAGTGAGGCAGATCACGCAGTATGGGTGTTTAACTGTTCATGTTGTAGGCACTTTTTTAAATCACATTTTAATGAATCTTCTAGACGATTCACGTACTGATAGATGTCTGTCACTAAGGGTCTGAGCCAAATAGTGTTGTACTGTAGAATTTTATAAATTGTCTTCACAACTCGAAAACTTATTTCTCACGTCTGGATTCCGCTGATTATTAAAAGATTAAATTTTTGATTTTATTACTGTAAACTAACCACATTCAGGAAAATTGAATTAAAATATTTCTACTTGAAGACTATTTGAAAATATTGGCAATTTTTTTTTTCTTGTTTTATATTTTATTAGTTACAAAGAAGAAAGAGTTTTTATAAATATATAATTCCGGTCATAACAAAATAATTAATGCTAAGAGTATTTCTTTAATTAGTATTAAGTATCGCTGTAAGGTACTTTGGTATAGTTACCACAAGTATACTAATATTATATAGCAACTATTGCCCATCCCTAGTTATCGTCCTATATAAAATAGAGCGATTGCGATCTCATTTCAGTTGTTCAAGCGATCTTGGACCGTCAAGAACACCACTGATTGAAAATAACGCCTAAATCAGCATGTTCTTTACCTTGTGTAAATATTAAACAATATAAAGTCACTAACTGAGTTAATATATTTCAGATGAAATTTCCTAGATCAAAAAGGTTTTATGGCATACGCTTTAATAGCCAACATTTCTCAGGTGTTAAAGAAGTATGTGTGCCATACTCTTGGATAATATCTCGCCGAATGAGGGAAAACCTGATCAAGGTTTTGTACCCCATAGACGAATGTTCGAATGTCACAAAGCAAAGGATGAAGCAAAGTGAAAATTTTAAAGAAGAATGGCCTCAACATCTTGCCAAAATTATTTGTAGAGCAAGTAAATTTGATCAAATTTTTAAAGTTTTTTTTAATTTACAAATACCTTTGAAATAAATAATAATATTGTGTTTTTAGGGTTCTGTAGTAATCTACGAACCCTTATAGTTTCGCCATATCCGTCTGTCCGTCTTTCCGTCTGACCGTCTGTCCGTCTGTCCGCGGGTTCCCTAAGAAACCCTTGGTACTATAGAGCTGCAATTTGGCATGGTCATGCATATAAACTACGCCGTCAGAACTGTAGAGTAAAATCTTAGAAAAAAATTTTTTTTCGCGTGTCTCCCATAGACGTGAAAGGGCGATGAATTTTTTTTTCTCGCCAATATCATCCAATAGGGTGTCATAAGACAGCTTTTTAAAAGACAGAAGGGGCTTACTAGGAACGTTTTTAAATTCAGTACTCCGTTTGCGAAACATAACTTTTTAAAGTGACCATTTTTGTCAAACACAATATGTTTCCCCCCCTCTACCAACTAAACGGTTCTTTTAAAAAGTGTGAAAAAATTCGCGGTGGTAGTATATACAGCAAAATTAAATAGAAAACTATCACATTTAAGATGGCTTTTCAAGTTTGCGAGTAATAGGCAACTAAGTGCCAAACTTAGTTGGGATTAATAAGAATATATTCACTAATATTAGATCCTTGGTACTACAGAGCTGAAATTTACCATGATCGTACATATTGATTGCGCCAACAGATAAAATTCACATTAGTAGTACATACAACGAAATTAAAAGGAAAACGATCACACCTAAGATGCCTCTTCAAGTTTGCGAGTAATAGTCAACTATGTGCCCAACTTAGTTGGGATTAATAAGAATAAATTAACTTATAGTAGATCCTTGGTACTACAGAGCTGAAAGCCATGATCATATATATTGATTGCGCCAACAGATTAAAAAAAATAAATAGAATATACAACTAAATTAAAAGGAAAACTATCACACAAAAGTTGGCCCTTCAAGCTTGCGAGTAATAGTCGACTAAGTGCTAAACATTGTTGGGATTAATAAGAATATATTTACTAATAATAGATCATTCGTGCTACAGAGCTAAAATTTGGCACGGTCATACACATTGATTACGCTGACAGATCTGAAAAATAAAATGGTGGAAAAAGTTTTTTTGGGTGTTTCCCATACACCTGAAAGGGCGATGGATTTTTTTCTCGCTGATATCATCGAGTGGGTTATCATAGAATAGCTTTTCAAAAGATAGAAAGAGTTTACTGCGAACGTTTTTCGATTCAGCAATCCGTTAGGGAAACATTATTTTTTATAATGAAAAAAAAAAAATGTTGAATAATTCAGGAGGGTGTAGCATTTATGACGAAGTGTACCCTAATCCAAAATGGTTCCACGCCAAAAGTGAGGCAAGCCGAAAGCCAAGCTGTGACATATTGATATTTCAGGTGTCGTTTAATAGGTTTTTGGGGGTGCTAATTACGAAAATGACAACACAATTATACACAATCACCATGCGACCTGCCTTAGCAGCAGCTCGATGTTATTATATTATTCCTAACAATAATACTCAAAAAAAATAAAAATTTGCGCTCGCTTCGCTCGCGCATTAAGTACTTCCATTCTGTTATGTTTAGGCCAAAACTACACTTATTTCTGAAATTACCAACTTTTTAATACATTTGTTTTTGTTACAATAGTATTTGGGGATTTTAACATCGACTATGACAATATGCTCGTAGAATTAAGAAGCCAGCTGCATATTTGTACTATGTTGCTACGGAACCCTACAATGCGCATGGCCCGACACGCTCTTGGCCGGTTTTTGAAACTTACAGAAATTTAAAATTTTGAACTCGTAATCAAGGTAAGAATATTTTTATAGATTTTTTATTAAAAGAACGTGCAAACTTCTATGTTTTTAGACTTAAGTATTTCTTATTTTAATCAGATGCCTGTTTGTTTTTGTTATTTTTAGAGTTTTCGAAGTACTTTCGTTATCATGCATAGCAACAAAGTAATTATGTTAATGTTAAGACATAAAACAACTTATTAAACTGTTATTTATTTCAGATGGAAGCTCGTAAGATTTCAAAAACAATTTCTGGTAGCGTGGTCATGGTCAGGTATCTAGAGAATGAAGATCCATCAACCACAATGGAACGGGTCAGAAAAAATTAAAATTCTGAGAGCCATTGGCCGCTTCGTCTTTGCAAAATTGTGCATGGTACAGGTAAATAATATGTCTTGTTTATTTATGTAAACAAATGGTTGTTTGAATTTGTGTTTCTTACTGATGTTTAAATAAATTTGAATTTATTTTGATATTTCAGATACTTACGAAGATGCACAGAGATGGTTAGCTGCGAATACCAATGGTGGTCCTTCTTATTAGGAAAATAATAAAATTGGTAAGTTCTTATGATACAAGTTTGGATCTGTAAGGTTTGAATTTTTCCGGTAATAATAATAATAATTATTTTCAGATTCGCGAATTAAGAATATCAAAAACTCCCCTAAAAATCGTATATTTAAAAGAAAAGGAATTACAAAGAAGCTGAGAGTAGTTCTTGAGTGGATCCCGGCAGATAAATTGTTAGAACTAAGATCTAATGGCGCTTCGGAGACAACTACAAACCCTAAAACTACGCATGCAGAGAGAGATGAAGATACTGAAGAAGGCTGTGATGACGAAATGGAAGTGACGCATTGGCGTCAAATATTGATTTGACATCAGGGGTAACTTAGTAGGTTACTGCGTTAACGGCAGCTCTGGTGGTAGCGAAACATCTTCTGAGTAGCGGCAGTTTCAGCGTGTGCCGAGTCCTGTAGCTGTCTCTGCTGACCTGTTCCAAACAAGACCAACTCCAGTGCCGGTCAACGAAACAGAAGTCCCAGATTCGTCTCAGAGCTCCAGGATTCCTCAGGTTACACAATTTGGCAGACAAATGCCCGGGCTCACAGAAGTCAGTCCTGATTCGGAGAATGAAATACTGCTTCAGAGACAATTTGAGCAGGTGAACGATGTTGAGAAATGCCAAAGACCTCCAGTTCCTCATATGGAATATGAAATGTTCGGTCTTGCGCCTACGGGTCCATTTCGTCCACAGCCAGTTCGTTATGAAACACCACCGTTTGAAGAAAGGTGTGAATTTACTTCAGCATGTCCACGACATTAACCATCAGTCACGCAGCCTCCCATCTTTCAGCACAATGTTCATCTTCCACCGCAGCAGAGTCAGAATCCGTTTCAAAACTTCAGAACAGCTAATGAATCTATTCTGGCTCCACAAATCCGGTATCAGCCAGCCCAGAATTTGGAGGAAGAACATAAAGAGGAAGATCAGGTTGATACTGAAATCTAACAGATTTTAAGATATGGCCATGCCATTGACAGTGACGAAGGCAATTTGTCACAATCTGAACAATGTACTACAGTCTATACTGGAATTGAGAAGTCGACAAGCGCATAGATTGTATTCGAATGTAATCAAACTACTTAGTACCAGGCGACAACACTGAATTTGAAATTTTTCTGTAGGATATGTTCAGCTTTGTTCAGAATCTCTTTTGTTAAATTTAATTTGCTACATAAGTTTTAACGTAAGTTTTAGTCTTTAATTAGCAAATCTCTTGTATGTGAATCTCAAAATTTTGTTAAATATACACTGACCACTGTATCAAATATTTATCTTTTATTCTAATCCAGTGACAACTAACTTTGAAACCAAAATAAGAATTGACATTCTTTCGCTATCTATTCTTGGCCATCAGGTAATTAGAATTGAAAACACATTAATGGAGTACCTGGATCATAAATCAGCATCGCCGAAATTCTTTGGGTTCAAAATAATTCAAGATAAACATTACAATTAATAAAACAATAAGCGGCTTACTTTGTTCGGTAACAAACAAACAATTAAAAACTACCGATAACAATATTTGATCATATGAATCATAGATGGCTACGTCGAAATGTACATTATTAGTTTAATTGCTATTTTTCAGAATAGCATAAGTGTGAACATAGCAAAGGTCAAGGATATAAAATTTTATAACAATATACTCAACGTGATTGGTGTCTCACTACGCGAGAAGCTATTGATAGCCATCCCTTCCACCTACTTCCAATAAATAATAATGACAATTCATCATCAGTATACGCTACGCGCAAACGCAGTACATACATTTGGCATCTGCCGTATTTTAATTTCAACAAGAAAACACCGGCACCCGAGTAAGTTTTACATTTGATATTTGAGGAAATGTTGTTGCCAGAAGGGTATCAAAAAATGTTTTTTTTCAGATAGAAAACAGAAAACCAAAAAAGAAATTTTCTGTTATACAATTTCGAGCTTTTCCGTCAAAAGGCGTTGATGATTACGTATGTGTGCCAGAAAAATGGATAAAGTTACGGAAACTGAAAGATAAATATGTAATTATTGTACACCCAGATAATAAAGATCCAGTTATAACACGGTATCGTGTTAAGTTACAAAAAAAAACTAAAGAGTAATTGGAGATTGTATGCTGCTGAAATAAAATATGAATCAGGAAAGTTCAGTTCAATTAAGTCAGCAGATATATTTATAGGTTAAAAATCTTATAATTATTTCAGATTGTTTCGACGCTGCACAGCAGTTTATATTTACGATGATAAATTATGCAGAGGACAAGATAATTCGAGCATAAAAGGTAAGAAGACAAACTTACAACTATTGTCAAATAACAGTAGTCCAAAATAAGTCATAGTCATTTTGTACAAACCACAAATTGCTTCGTGCGTCATAATTGTTTTGATAACAATATTGTACAGAGAATTTAGTTAAAATAATACATATTTTGCATATACTTTAGGTTAATTTCTGGCGGACGTGACTCAAAAGTAATAACCCGTTAGGTAAACAAGGAAACAAAAATTTGAAACATTAATAATATGTTTTTGTGGTGAAATATAGTATGATTTACTTGCGTAACATTAATTTAAAGGAAAAAGTTATTATAAACTAGGTATATAACTACGTAATTAGTCTAGTCAATCTACGAGGGCTTGTATGGAAAAATGAGATTAATTGCACATTGAGAGATAGTTTAGAATTATATCACATAAACCACTGAACATTTAAAATTCACGATAATCCCCGATTTTTTTTGGATAATTATTGAGTAATTTGGCAAAATTGCAATTAAATTAAATTTAAGTGTGAACATAAAATGAACAAAAGGAGATTTTTTACATGAGACCTTCTTTTAGGATGTTTTACTAATAGCAACAATAATCCCTAATTAATATCAACATATTGGGCGAATGTTAAATATAGTACGTAAAATCAAGTATAACTCCAAAACAATTATTGCACAATTAGAGATATTTTGTTACAGTATGTACATAGTTACTAACAATAACCATGTGAATTATCTCCAAGGTGACTTAAATACTTTTTTTTTTAATTCACTTTTATTTGATTTTAACCCTCGTGCACTAAAACACATTGGATTTTTTTATAAATCCTAAGAGTGGGATGATTAATTGTACTTAAATAAGAAAAATCCCCGAGGAATTTGAAACCATTTACCAATTATTACATAAAACATTATTCGCGAGCGGGACAGGAGGGAACGGAACAACTTTTCCAAACAGTCAATTTCAGGATACGAAAAAATACGATGTCCAATTAGAATGAAAAGTTAGTATGGTATGGAGATGCCGATATTTTTTTTTCGTTTCACCAAAAAATTTTATTTGGTAAAGTTGTTCACTTTCCTCGACTAATCGGTCATATCCTATCATTTTGTGCCTGATACCTATAGGTATAGCAATAAATTATCACTTCAAAGCTCATTAAAGGACAATGTGCAAAATTGTTCCAGTGTTGTAGCATCACAAGTTATGTACGGGTTGATGAGTTACTGAATATGTATGTGAAAAATTACTTTGTGTTGTTGAGTTTGTGTCCTTATTATCACGTAAGGCTCGAAAGGGGGGAGGGATTAGCAAAAACCACGAAATATCACAAGGAGAGGGTGGGTGTAGTAAGATATCACGTGTATTTATTTTTTCGTCAAACGCGCGATTACTAAACTGAAAAGCGGCATGTATTGTGGCTTGATGAAACCGACGTTAATCTTCAACAAAGCACAGTGCTAATAACTGACTTGCAAGATGCTTAATCTAGTTGTTAGTGTTGAAGAAAGTCTTGCTAATCCGTGGTCCGAGGACATGTACTTAGTACAATATGTTCATGTACTAGTACAATATATGTTTTTCGTATGAATACACCATTCCTTTAATATTATTTTTATTCCAGTCAAAAACAACCTGCAAGATTTCTGTCTAGAAATTTTTATCATGGTCGTTTATTTCAGAATAAAATTAAATTATAATTTGTACCTGTATTTAACGATAATATTTAAAAAATTTCAAGATTGTAGGTAATAATAAAGACACGTGACTTTGGGTGCAGAGGGGGGGTTAGTCTAAAACCTCACCACGTATCACAAAGGGGGAGGGGGGGTTGAAAAATGCTTAAAAAAACATCAAATGATTAATGGACGGCCTCTTATATGTCTTTCACGTCGGGGTCACCACTGTTGAGTTTGTGTCCTTATATGTCTTTGCCACTATGAAGTTACAGGTATAAGAAACTTAGAAGGTTAGATCTATGTAGATCTAATTTGACTTACTCCAGTCAAATATAGCTGACTCCAAAGTTCATAAAACAGGAAAAGTGTTCCAATGAAAGATTCAATACGGTTCACGAATATTACGCGTTTATTAGTTTTTTACATATATTAATTAAGTACAGATGTGTGGTAGGCTAGACGCGCGGGGAACGACTTGAGAGCCGAGCGCCGCGCTCTTACCACTAGCTTACGTACTATGTACAGTTATGCCCCTACAGTGGAATCTATGAAATATACCTAGACTTTCGTATTTTTTGCAAAAAGGGCTCAGTGTTGTAGCATCATACACTATGTACGGGTTGATGAGTAACTGAATATGTAAATGAAAATTGACTGAATGAATGAATGAATTAATTAATGTGGGATTAATGAAATAGAGACTGAAAGGCTAAACTGCATCTGCCGTGTCAAACCTATATCTTGCAAATACACATCATGTATCACGTATGAGCTTGAGCTCCTTGGCATGAAGTTATCTGCCAACCTTAACTTCGGCACCTCTATCGAGTCCAAAGCTCAGACAGTGGCCAAAAAGCTGGGCTTTACGCCCGATCAACTCCTTTCCCTTTATAAGGCACAGGTCCGATCGTGCATGGAATTTTGCAGCCACCTCTGGGATGGTTCGGCCAAGTAACTAGCCACACTGGACTTGGTGGACCGCAGAGCCAGGAGACTCATCGGCGATAGGAAGCTTGTAAAAGATAAGCTCCAAAGCCTAGCTCATAGACGCAAAGTAACTTGCCTATTATTTTTTATAAGATGTACTTCGGGGAGTGTGCTCATGAGCTGTACGAGCTCATTCCGCCTGCCTCATTCTTCTATCGGACGTCCAGACGCACCGCTGGGTACCATCCCTATCTTGTTGATATCCTGCGGATTCGCACTGAGCGCTTTTCATCATCTTTCATATTGCGCACTGCTAGGGAATGGAATTCCCTGCCTGCGTCTGTATTTGTGAGTTCATATAACCTGTATGGCGAATTTTTGGATATCCGATTCATGAACGCTTCTACTCAGTGTTCCATCTTGCGGTTCATCTTGAAAATGGCCAAAGAGTGTATTTTAATGAGCAAAACCTCGCAGACCAACTTATGAATCCACCAAAAACGACACTTCTTGCCTTTTTTTATCTGTGTCGTACTGAGAATTTTGCCAAAACACTTTATATTATCAAGTACCGGCATATTATGTCTGGATCATCAACCCCTACATATCGTATGATACTACAACACTGGGCCCAAAGCCCAAACATTTTTGTACATTGTTCTTTACAGAGAGTTTTCAGTCCTTTACTAATTACTACCAACTCTAACTGTATCATCGTTTAAGGGTTTTCCGCATATAAGGCAAGACATGATTTTGCAGCCGCACGTCACACAAACAGGACACGTATTTTTGAAATAATAGAATTCCAATTCGCATACGAATTGACAAGATTTGTATGCGATTCTCATGCAAATCTGTCAATTCGTATGCGAATTGGAATTATATCATCTCAAAAATTCGTCTCCAGATCGCGATTGACGTACAGACTTACCGCTACCCTATCCGCTATCTCTTTTTCCCGTGCGCAACTGATAGCTCCATAACGCTCTCACACTGACCATGCTTTCCGCGGCAACATCGCGGCAAGTTCAAGCGCGGGCAACTTGTTGGTGTTTCGATTAATTTATTTTTATGCCTTTTTGCAGAACCTTTGTCACTTAGACAAGAGATTATAATAATTTACTGTAAAAGAAAGTAAGTTACATGGCACAGTCAAGAAAATATTTCGTGTGTCTTTATTGCTCGATAGGTAAATCTTAAAATAACACTTTTTACATAGGTTCTAAGAGAGACACCTGGGTGCAAATTTTACACAGGCTTTAGGTTTTCATTTAACTAGTATAAAGATAAAAATCCCCGTCTGCTCCATTTTCTAAGGATAATTTTTCATACCGTAAAAGAAAATCATCGTATTGTTAAGAATTCTACGTCTTGAGCAAGAGATTAAATTAGTAACATAATAATAAGATATCTAATGTTATAAATGTAGATTATCACTGAAAGTTCATTTAATGTTTAGAAGATATTAGTAAAAACCGGCCAAGAGCGTGTCGAGCCACGCGCATTGTAGGGTTCCTTAGCAGCATGGTTCAAACACATTCTTATTAATCCCAACAGTGTTTGGCACTTGGTCGACTATTACTCGCAAACTTGAAGGACCAACTTATGTGTGATAGTTTTTCTTTAAATTTCGTTGTATATTCTACCAACGTGAATTTTTTCACATTTTTAGAAACAACCGTTTAGCAGGTATAGGGGGGGGACACTTGTGTTTGACAAAAATTTTCACTTTAAAAAATTATATTTCGCAAACGGAGTGCTGAATCGAAAAACGTTCTTAGTAAACCCCTTTTATCTTTTAAAATGCTATTCTATGACACCCCACTCAATGATATTGGCGAGAAAAAAAAAATTATCGCCCTTTCACGTCTATTGGAGACACCCGAAATTTTTTTTTTCTAAGGTTTTACTCTACAGTTCTGTCGGCGAAATTAATATGTATAACCATGCCAAGTTTCAGCTCTGTAGTACCAAGGGTTTCTTAGAAAACCCGTGGACAGACGGACAGACGGACAGACGGACAGACGGACAGACGGACATGGCGAAACTATAAGGGTTCGTAGATTACTGCGGAACCCTAAAAACGCAACTTTAGGTATTCCTCAAATCTAAAAACCCACACAACTACTTAATTGCCACGAATAGTTAGTAAAATAACAATATTATTTTATTCAAACCAATTTATTCATGTGTCTTTAGTGTAATACCAATTCTTTTATTTCCCGGACTAAATATAAAGCATGAATCAATATATCTCAATGTATGGCGTGTACTGTCAGCGCCATCTTTCGCTTAAAACCTAAGATACTCACACATGTATCCCCACTCCTCGGAGCATTACTTAAAGCCCACACCTAAAAATTTAAGCACAGTTACTGTGCGAACGCCGTGGTGTAAACTCGCAGAAAATATAATTGAAATCATCTATTTCAATTTTGGTACTCGTATAAGGTACATTTAATTTTTTTAAGCTTGCTTAAATTTTTAGTGAAGTTTAATTTGTTTTCATTTAATTTATTCCCAAATTTATGTCGTGTGACAAATTTTATAGGGGTGTAGTTTTTTCCGTACATAATTCTTTATATGTAACAGCAATTAAGATTTCTCTGGAGATGTCAGTGATAGAATGAATATTCACTAATAATTAATAATCTAAAATATGTTTGTTTCAGTTCCACAATGTCCCAAGAAATTACTAAAAAGGCTGTCAACCGTTCAATGAAAACAGAAGATCGGGCATGTCAAACAGATGCACCGGTTGAAAAAAAGAGCCGGTCAGAAACAAGAATTGAAAGTAACAGTAGACTAGAAAATGTAACGAGCTTTGAAATGCCACCGGAAACACAACATCCTACCATGGTTTTAAGTGAGCAGTTGGAAGAAGCACAATTTTGGTGATCTCTTCTACGTGACTGTTTGCAGGAAGCATCCCACGAATTTTTCTCACTATACCAAGGGTTGTTGGAAAATATGGAGAGATTCAACAGATCGGATCATTCAGTATGGCAAGAATCAATTTCAAGAAATGAGGGACAAGTACCACTGATTGATGAAGAAAGAGAAATTTCCACAATTGAGAGACAAGACTTTAACAGTGAGTGAATGTTAATTTAAAGAAACAGAAAGTAATAAAACTAAACCAAAAAAAAGTTCAAAAATTTTAGTTATCTACAGTGTATATGTTACAGTTAAAACTAGTTAGTAGTTAGAACGCGTTTTTCCTAGTTAGAACTAGTTTTTACTTGGTGCCTTTGTTAAAACTAGAAATAATCAGTTAAAACTAGAATTTACCACTGACATATTTTATTTTCAGATAAAACTAGTTGTCACATCAAGCTATAGTTAAAACTAGCTATAGTTAAAACTCCCCCCCCCCCCCGCGGAGATTATATCGGGGCAGAAACTGTAGGTTAGGTTTGTTAGTAGCCTAGCCTAATCAATCCGTTAAGGGTTGGTTAGGTTAGGTTAGAACTGCGACCCCCAATGCACGAGCCGAGCGAGCGAAGCCCCCCCGCGGAGACTATATCGGGGCAGAAACTGTAGGTTAGGTTTGTTAGTAGCCTAGCCTAACCAATCCGTTAAGGGTCGGTTAGGTTAGGTTAGGTTAGAACTGCGACCCCCAACGCACGAGCCGAGCGAGCGAAGCGAGCGTGCCGCGGCAGCGGCCGGCGAAGTGCCAGAAAAGACTTTGGTTGCGTTAAACGGTAAGCACAACAACTACATAACCCACAACATAACCTCAAGCCAATCAGAATAAGGTATGATGAACTCAAACCTCGGTCGGAACAGTTTTAACTGACTCGCTTCGGGAAAACGCGTTTTGTCTTGCAGAAACTAGTTTTAACTGATATTTGATTCAGACATTAGTCAATTCTAGTTTTAACAAAGGCACCAAGTAAAAACTAGTTCTAACTAGGAAAAACGCGTTCTAACTACTAACTAGTTTTAACTGTAACATATACATTGTTTAAAATTTTAGTCGTAATTAAGTTTAACTTACCCAGTTACTTTTGTTTTAATCTCATGTTCAATTTTGTATTCTAAGAATTATTTTTTGTATTCATAAGCGTTGCATTTATTAAATACTTAATAATAATTAACAACCTTGTAAATATTGAGAACAATCCTGTTTTGTTTTTTCCAATACGTTTTTTTTAAACAGGGAAATATTGTACTCAAACAAAGATCTCCAATGACTGAAATTAAAGCCCTAAATTAATAAAATTAAAATAAATTGTTTTAATTCATAAATTTCGACATTGGAAGCTGTCCTGTTGAATGACTGTGTTGAGTCAAATAAAGTGCATTATATGGGCTTTTATTTGACACCTTATTCAGGTAAATTGGTCCTGTAGTTATAGAAATACCGCTTAATAGAATAAGCCCAGCCACCATCTTTACTACCTCATAGCTATCTCCTCCATACCCCTAAGAGGTAACTACAGCACT
This sequence comes from Aproaerema taeniolella, assembly GCA_949987775.1. NCBI lineage: Eukaryota > Metazoa > Arthropoda > Insecta > Lepidoptera > Gelechiidae > Aproaerema > Aproaerema taeniolella. The sequence continues at coordinate 12,930,182 of OX465244.1, forward strand.
TTTGTATTTAAGAAAACATGTCAAATAAGTACATACCAGTTTTTTTGTATGGCGGAGCTAAGTCCCACGAAAATCATTATTTGAAGACTTCCTCAGGAATGGATATCGGTCTAAAATGTAAATTTAATTTCTTGGTACTGTGAAAAACTGCAATCGAAGAATTTTAAAAATCGCCAAGTCTGGGAACTGAACCTGTAAGTAAACTAAACCAAAATTTTACCTCCTGTAAACAAAAACATTTGATAAAATTAAATATGTTTATTTATTTTTTTGTGATTTGGAGGAATTTAGCACATGTTATAAAACGATTAAATAAAATTATAGAGGATGTTCTAAACAAACGCATTAAAAATTCACGTTTCAATTAACAAGCAAAAAGCATAATTGTAAATAATTACAATACTGCATGTAAAACTGCCACATTGTCACAACAATTGACCCTGTGGCGCAATTTTTTTTGTTTTAACATTGTATCCAAGACCGTTGTTGGTTTTCAGAATATTAAAATAAAGAAATAAATAAACAATAGCTAATAATACACCCCTCTCAAAATCTGTTACGGTGACTTAGGGACCTCATGTTTATTTAATGTCTGTTTAGTTTTTCTATTCTGCTATTGTTTTTCTTAATAAACAATTGAACAAATCTTAGTCCATCCTGTGACCATTTTGGCTATGAATGTATCGGAACGACAGAAAACTAAACAAAATAAAATACTTTGGTCATATTCACATTAGTTCGCTGTCACAAATTGTCAAACATAGGCTTCCTTTCTAGAGGGAAAGTAGGCAAACATCACCCACTTCACGAAGCGGGGAGAAAAATTGTATACAATAAAAACTTATTTTTTTTGTACTTCTTCTGTTGTGTTTAACTGACTTTATTAATTTTATCACTATATATAAAGAGTATAGCATTGTGTTGTGATGTACTATACTGTGCTGTATTGTACTGCATTGTGCTGTGTTGTAAGAAGACTTACTCAACTCCACAGGATTAGACTGTATTTTATCGACTTTGCAGGTGTATACGCCTACGTCGTTTTCTAAAACAGTATTCACTATCAGGTCTTTTTCATTTATTTCGTAGTTGGGGCTGAAATATTAATAAGAAACCTTAATTTGAAATTCCAACAAAGAAAGTACAAATAAAGAAAGTACAAAAATTACCAGGCGTTTCAAAAATAACCAACACAGTAAGGAAAATTGGGTTTCCTTACTGTGTTGGTTATTTTTGAAACGCCTGGTAAAATCAGTGTGCTCACAACATGTTTAAGTCCTTACGTTTAATTAATATTAAAATAATTAAAAGAATAGGTGAGCTCAATTCTATTTCATGTATATCAAATAATTATTTCATGTTTTCTAATCTTACATTATATAAAAGAAGAAACTGACTGGTGACTGACTAACTGAATGACTGATACATCAATGCACAGCCCAAACCGCTGGGTCTAGTGATTTCAAATTTGGCTCGTAGATTTCGTATGAGTTCTAAGATTTTTCGAAACCCCCTTTTCTAAGTTGGTGAAATGGGGGTTCGAAATTTGTATTAAGAAACAAGATTAGTAAGATCTTTTTTTTCGAAACTTCGCAGGAGTACTTCTAGCAGTAAATGAGTTAGTACGTGTTTCACGATTTTTCAAAATTTAACCCCTAGAGGGATGAAATGGGGTGAAAAAGTAAGAAAGTCGACATTGGTATCGTTTTCATGGTTTTTGGGTCGTAGATTAAGAAAATAACATTGCAGACGTGAAATATCATCATCCCTTGATGGGATGCGGGAGGATTGAAATATCAAAAAATAAATGTAGGTGTTGTCTCAAGGGTTCCGTAGTAATCTACGAACCCTTATAGTTTCGCCATGTCCGTCTGACCGTCTGTCCGTCTGTCCGTCTGTCCGCGGGTTTCCTGAGAAAGCCTTGGTACTACATAGCTGAAATTTGGCATGTTCATGCATATAAACTACGCCGTCAGAACTGTAGAGTAAAATTTTAGAAAAAAATTTGATTCGGGTGTCTCCCATAGAAGTGAAAGGGCGAAGTTTTTTTTTTCTCGCCAATATCATCAAATGGGGTGTCATATGACAGCGTTTTAAAAGACAGAAGGGGTTTACAAAGAACGTTTTTCGATTCAGTACTCCGTTTGCGAAACATAAATTTTTAAAGTGAAAATTTTTGTCAAACACAAGTGTGTCCCCCCCCTCTACCAGCTAAACGGTTGCTTTTAAAAATGTGAAAAAATTCAAGGTGGTAGTATATACAACGAAATTAAAAGGAAAACTATCACACTTAAGATATCTTTTCAAGTTTGCGAGTAATAGTCAACTATGTGCCAAACTTTGTTGGGATTAATAAGACTATATTTACTAATAATAGATCCTTGGTACTACAGAGCTATAATTTGGCATAGTCATACACATTGATTACGCTGACAGATTTGAAAAATAAAATGGTAGAAAAAAATTTTTTTCGGGTGTTTCCCATACACGTGAAAGGGCGATGGTTTTTTTTTCTCGCTGACATCATCGAGTGGGTTATCATAGGATAGCTTTTCAAAAGATAGAAAGAGTTTACTGCGAACGTTTTTCGATTCAGCAATCCGTTTGGGAAACATTAATTTTTATAATGAAAAAAAATGTGGAATAATTCAGGAGGGTGTAGCATTTACGACGAAGTGTACCCTAATCCAAAATGGTTCCACGTCAAAAGTGAGGCAAGCCGTAAGCCAAGCTGTGACATATTGATATTTCAGGTGTCGTTTAATAGGTTTTTGGGGGTGCTAATTACGAAAATGACATCAAAATTATACACGATCACCACGCGACCTGCTTTAGCAGCAGCTCGATGTTAAAACAAAAAAAAACAAAAAAAAATTTGCGCTCGCTTTGCTCGCGCATTAAAAAATTCAATTCTGTTGTATTTAGGCCAAAACTACAGTTATTTCTGAAACTACTAACTTTTTAATACATTGTTTTTGATATGACAATATGCTCGTAGAATTAAGAAGCCAACTACATTATTTTAAAGCATGCTGCTACGGAACCCTACAATTCGCGTGGCCCGACACGCTCTTGGCCGGTTTTTTATGGTTTTTTGGGTCGGAGATTACGAAAATGGCATCGATTTTATTGAAGCGGCTTAACATAAAATTCCCTGATACACCATCGCCTTAGGGGTTAAACGTTGTATGAAGAAAAAGTATTAGTATTTTTTACTCATAACTTCACAAGAGTACTAATTAGAATCTTTTATTTCATATTGAGTATTTTTTTTTCATACTAGCTTTTGCCCGCGGCTTTGCTCGCGTCAAATTCGGGGTGATTTTAAATTTAAAAAAGCAGGACTCACCCTTATTAAAATAATGAGTACAATTGAAGATCAAGCTGAATTTTGAAGATAAACGTGTTATAAAATTCCCCATGAATTGAGCAGGGTACCTACTACGATCGTTTAAAAGCATTCCTGTTTAGGATCCAACTTTGAACTGCTTCGCAAATGGAATGTTTTTTAAATGGTACCATGATGGCGCTGCTTTTGAACTGCTCGGTTGTCTATGGTCCATTTTAAATGTATACATAACTTGTCGCTGGTCTCTCTTTGAGTCGCAACAGCGCCGAAATTGAATCGCTTATAAGCCATCATGGTACGAATAAGCGTTGCAGACTTGTTTAGGTCCTACATTAGATCGTGCTAAGCGATCATGGTAAACCTCCCGAACTACACTTAACACTTTAAAAATATCACAACAAAAAAAATACTGGAGAGCATAGAATCCGAGTCACTTAAAAAATCCTAAAAATCTCGGAAACTAAAATGCTAGCCTTATTAAATAAATTGTGTATAATAGACCATTTAAACACAATTTATTTAATAAGGTAAGGTACTAAAACTCTATACTTATTGTAAATTAATGTCAAAAAAATCAAATTTGAAAAAGGGAGACTTTTTCAAAAGGCTTTGCTGGAAATGTATGGGCCACTAGTGCCTTTTTTTGATTTCACACTAAGGCCACCTTAATAGACGTGTAAAGTACGTTCATACAAACAATATATACTTTTGCAGCTCAGCTCTAAAGAACATCCATCTCAAGTTATACGCCATTATCTAAAACGCGTATTTAATAGGAAAACTGTGAGTGTGAGCTAATTTTAACGGTCCTGTACTATTTATTTCATAGTACATACTCTATCAGACTCGTTTTACGTCAGGTTGGCGTTAGTGGCATAGTGCGACATGAAGTCTCACTTCACCATGGCAATATTACGAGTATTTTATTAATAAAACTGCAGATATTAGTGCTTCTTACGCCTTAATTCTGTCTTTTTATAGTTTAGACACTATCTGGACTCAAATTACTTCACATTGACATTAGTAGTATATTGCGATATGAAGTCTCACTTCAGCATAAAATTGTTCCGAGTATTTTATTAACAAAACTGAAGATATTAGTTTTTTTAACGCCATAATCCTGTCTATTTTATAGTTAACATACTATCCGGACTCAAGTTGCGTCACGTTCACGTTAGTGGCATAGTGCGACATGAAGTTACACCACACCATGGCAAATTACGAGTATTTTATAAACAAAACTGAAAATATTAGTACTTATTACGCCTTAATCCCGCATTTTTATGGTTTAGACACCATCTGGATTATTCTGGACTCAAATTACTTCACATTGACATTAGTAACACAGTGCGCCAATAAGTCTCACTTCACCATAACATTGTTACGAGTATTTTATTAACTAAACTGAAGATATTAGTGCTTCTTACGCCTTAATCCTGTCCATTTTTAGTTTACACACTATCCGGACTCAAGTTGCGTCACGCTGGCGTAAGTGGAATAGTGCGACATGAAGTTAAACTACACCGTGGCAATGTTACAAGTATTTTATTTATGAAACTGAAGATATTAGTGCTCCTTACGCCTTAATCCTGCCTATTTTATAGTTTACACACTATCCGGACGCAAATTACGTCACGTTGGCGTTAGTGACATAGTGCGACATGAAGTCTCACTTCACCGTGGCAATGTTACGAGTATTTATTAACAAAACTGAAGATATTAGTGCTTCTTACGCTAATTCTGTATACTTAAGACACTATCTGGGATCAAGTTACAACACATTGATATTAGTAGCATAGTGCGACATGAAGTCTCACTTCACCATAGCAATTTTACGAGTATTCTCTCAACAAAAATGATGATATTAGTGCTTCTTAGTCCTTAATCCTATCTTCCGTATAGTAAAGATACTATTTCGACTCAAGTTACGACATATTGACGTTAGTGGCATAGTGTGACATGAAGTCGCACTTCACCATTGTAATATTGTAAAAGTTGGAGCCGGGAGTTAAAGGAAAACGCGAAGCTGGTTGGAAGAATACTCAAAGATTACTCAGAGAACACTCGTTTATTGGGAAAATTGGTTGGCCTATATACTAGTATTAGTAAGAGATACATAGTATGATACCTGATATTATAATCTATTACTTGACCTAAACACATGGGTTTGAATTACAATACATCTCTCTCTCTCATACGTATTGACCCTTTTATTTGATATTTAGGTTACATGCGTCATAGATAAGGCTGGTTTCATACAACTTACTAGGGTGTGCACACACTACACCACCCCCTTTATTTTTGAGACAAAAATTGGTAGCGTAGTTACAATTTTTGGCTTCCATTCCAAGAGAACACATTGCAAGGGTTTAATCAGAGTTACAAGTTCTGTTTATGCTATAGGTACAAAATATGTTTATACCATCCCCCTCTAGAAAGCTTCTTTTTTTCACTGAAAATTGGGGATAAAGAGCTCTTTTAGTCACAGTTTTGATATTTGAATTTAGAACCCTAAAAATATTCTTTTTCTCCCGCAAAACACGTAAAAAAAGATCACTTTTTTGTCAATTTTGGTGTTTACATTTCGAACACTCCAATGGAAATACGACCTCCATCGCAAATAATATTATAAAATCAAACTTCTTGCGCAGATAACTCTTCAATATTTGAATGGTCAACATTTTCGATAGATTTAAAACTTTAACATAAAAATGTGTGTTCTTTGCTGTCATTAATTAGTAATAATTAGTAAACCAAGGCTGTGGGTGATGACGGTATTGGGTTGAATATGCTACTACCAATCTCCTCTTCTATAGCACCTTTTCTCTCCCATATCATCAATCACTCCTTGACTCTGGCACATTTCCTTCCGTGTGGAAGCGAGCTCATGTCATTTCTCTTCCAAAAACTTCTAATCCCCAATCCTTTTCCCAATTTCGTCCAATCTCAATTCTACCCCTCCTCTCTAAGATAATTGAGCACTATGTTCATGATCGATTGTCTCACCATCTCATGTCTAATAGCCTCCAAAGTCCATACCAGTCGGGTTTCCGATCAGGACACAGCACCGTTACTGCCTTGGTTAAGGTTACTGACGATATCCGGTGGAATATCGAAAATAAGGAACTGACGTGCTTGGTGTTGCTCGATTTTAGCAGTGCTTTCAATACTGTCGACTTCGACATACTGTTGGCAATGCTAAAGACTCTAAATCTCCCTCCTTTGGCCTTGTCCTGGTTTAGGTCCTATCTTTATAATAGGCGTCAGCTTGTGAAGATCCATGAACGGTTTTCCGACTGGTGTGACCTTAACTCTGGTGTCCCACAGGGTGGTGTTTTATCCCCAATCCTCTTCTCAATCTTCATGGACAGTATATCTGCGTCCCTTTCCTCATCCTTTCATTTGTACGCCGACGACTTGCAAATTTACACATCTGCTCCCTTGAACAACCTGGGGAATGCTTTCACTAGAATTAAATCGGACCTTGCCCTAATTTCTCGGTGGTCTCGGAAGTTCGGACTAGTAGTGAACGCGGCGAAGTCGCAGGCTATAGTGATTGGCAGTCAATCCTTTGTCTCCAGGCTTAAGACTGTTACGATTCCCCAAATTGTTTTCAATAATGAAGTCATTCCTCTCTCTCGCTCCGTTAAGAATTTGGGAGTTATCTTAGACAAGACTCTTTTTTGGGCTCCACATATTGAAAACATCAGTTGCAAAATATTTGGTTCTCTACACTCACTGCGACGCATGCAGAACTTTCTTCCCCTTGAAACAAAGGCTTTACTTGCTAGATCACTTCTTCTGCCGTTGATCGACTACGCTGACGTTGTCTATCTCGATGCCACCGAGGAATTGGTCAACAAACTGGAACGACTTCAGAATGTATGTATCCGCTTTGCTTTCGGTCTACGAAAATTTGACCACGTATCGGAGTTCCGTACGAAGCTAAAATGGTTACCCATCCGCAAGCGCAGAGAGTTCCACATACTCTCCTTACTCTTCGTAATTCTAAATTCTCCCTGTTCGCCAGTGTATCTGCGGGAAAGATTCCAGCATAGGTCTGAAATCAGTGGTGAGCGTCTGCGATCTGGTTTTAACCTTACTCTCACTATCCCGCCAAACACTACACGTACATACAACAGGTTTTTTACAGTGCACGCGGCGAGGCTCTGGAATAGCATACCAGTATCTGTCCGTAAGTCCCCTTCAGTCGAAAGTTTTAAATTGAGGCTCAAAAAGCACTTTGGTTTCGATGCTGAAGCTCTTAGCTAACATTGTATTTTCTCGCATCTTGTTGTTTATTTATTATATATATGTATAAACTTATATTATATATTTATATATTATATATGTACATGTTTAATTTACTATATTATTTGTATATTAATATATTATATTGTACTATTTTTGTACATTTAATGCTACCTGCCGACTACTTCTTCCTCTCAAACACTCAATGGGTTGACTGGAAGAAATCTCCTTGTGGGATAAGTCCGCCTTTGTACTGTTTTTCATATTGTGTCTTGTGTAACTAATGCTCATGTACAATAAAGAATAAATACATACATACATACATACATACTATACGTCGACAAGAAATAAATATCTCGTCACAGATTGAGCACCCTATCGACAACAACAAGAAAATTACTCTAAACTTTAGTAATTGTTCAAATTTGAATGAACAGAGGGCCGCACATCAGGTTACCATAAGCGTGCACTCTGTGCCGTTGCGATAAGATGACAACGGGGTAACCTGATGCGCTAGCCTCTGTACATTTTCATTAATGTAACATTCTTTTTTTCTTGATTAAATGTTTATTTTCCGCTTAAATCTTTCTTTTTCTTGAGGTCATGGTGTAAAATATAATGTGCAACTCTTGAATTAAACGGATTTTCATCGAGGGTTATGAATCACTCGCGTCATTCAGGATTCTAACACTTGAATCACTCGCTTACGCTCGTGATGCAATAATAAAGAATCCTTCATTTGCTCGTGATCCAACTTTGGCCCTCGCTTAAAATCCGTCTTTTATTCCCGAGTTGCACAATATACTATTTTACCATTCCTCCTCTAGAAACCTTCTTTTTTTCATTGAAAATTGAGGATAAAGAGCTCTTTTAGCCACAGTTTTGATATTTGAATTTAGAACCCTAAAAAGATTCTTTTCCTCCCGCAAAACACGTAAATAAAGAGCACTTTTTTTGTCAATTTTGGTGTTTAAATTTCGAACACTCCAATGTATAGACATACGACCTCCATCGCAAACAATATTCGAAATTCAAACTCCTTGCGCAGATAACTCTTCAATATTTGAATGGTCAACATTTTCGACAGATTTAAAACTTTAAAATAAAAATGTGTCATTAATTAGTAATACGTCGACAAGAAATAAATATCTCGTCATAGATTGATCACCTTATCGACAACAACAAGAAAATTACTCTAAACTTTAGTAATTGTTCAAATTTGAATGTACAGAGGGCCGCACATCAGGTTACCATAAGCGTGCACTCTGTGCCGTTGCGATAAGATGAAAACGGGGTAACCTGATGCGCTGGCCTCTGTACATTTTCATTAATGTAACATTCTTTTTTTATTGATTAAATGTTTATTTTCCGCTTAAATCTTTCTTTTTCTCGAGGTTATGGTATAAAATAAAATGTGCAACTCTTGAATAAAACGGATTTTCATCGAGGGCTATGAATCACTCGCGTCATTCAGGATTCTAATACTTGAATGTATTGTTTTTGACAATACAAGGAACATAAAACATTACACAAATATTGAATATTTTATGTGGACAATGTTTATCCTCCCAGGGCCCTAATCGCGGTATTTTGCACAACAATTATTGTTCGTTTGGTTTAAAATTGCGTATTCATTTTTGTCACCATGGTGTGACAAAAATGAAAAATGAGGAAATAGTAATCTATAATCGTTTGGATTTATTTTTTTCTGTGAAAAATTCAAACCAATGGTTATTTTATTAACCAAATAAACAGGCCCGTATTTTCTCGCAAAAATCAGAGCAAAGTGGCAAAATTATTCCCAAACGTCTGGTAGCCAGGCCAAAAACCTCTAAAAAAAAGGGGGATAGTTTTAATCGTTCACTATCTGTCAAAATAACGATTACATTTTTCAGAGTAAAAGTTCATCAAGAGGTACTTTTCCAACGTAACGATCATATTGAGTAGTAATTTTTTTCATCCATCCGGATAGGCAAAGGTCGGAGCCATACAGCCAAATCTTTCTTAAGTAATTTCTTCTACTCAAAGTCTTAATTTAAATGAAGGCTAAAGAAAGCCAAATCTTGAGTTTTCAATTTAAAAGGCAATATGCCAAATCATAGTGAAGTACTATTAATAACTAGCTTTCCGCCCAAGACTTCGTTCTCATGGGGATTCGGGAAAATTATGTAGCTTATGTCACCCGCTGATAAAAGAGCTATTTTTGGTGAAAGAACTTTTAAATCAGTTTAGTAGTTATTTCCTACCAAATAAACTCACATATTTTAGATAAGACAGTGAAACTAGTCAATATAATATCAAATTTCTTCACTATTTGTGGGTAGGTATTGGCATAGCTTTAACAAGGATTTAAGTACTCATAAGAACAGGGGTTCCCGAACTTATTTGAGACGCGCCCCTTTTCGACCATAGAACAAATTCCGCGTCCCCCATGCTCCAGTCCAGATTATTAGGTCAGAATATTTAATAACAAAATAATTATTTTTAATGCTAATTAAAGTTTTACAAAAATCATACAAAAGGTATTTGGTAAGTAGAACCTACTTATTGGGAATGTAATAAGCACGTGAGCAAGCGCGTAAGCATGTGTGAGCTTGCATGGATTTGACGAGGTTTACAATTCTTGGCTTAACCATAGAAATCGCACAACACAACGTTAATCACTTCTACCAATGTCTTTATTTATATACTTTGGTTTTTATTGCAACTACAGCAGAAAATCCCCTTTCAAACAAATATTTACTTGAGAAGGGTAAATAGGTACAATTGAAGTGCTTTTTCTGCTGTTGGGGTAAATTGAGAAATATTTGACTTAAGTTAAGAACATTAAGTACCTAGGTGTATATTAAGCAGTTCGATAACGACTTAAGCCCTCAGGATTTTTGACTGAGAAGCTATTAACTACAACACTTATCCAGGATACAGAGGGTTTGAATAAAATAATTTATTTAACATAATAAATCAAGAAAATGTATTAATTAAATTATAACATAGAACACGTGAAAATTCAATAACATAAAAGCCTTTAATAACTATCAAAAATGTTCAACACAGTAAATAAACAACAATAATTAGGGATTAGGTATAGTATAAGTAAGGTAAATTTTATTTTCATTATTTATTCAATAAATCTACAAATCTATTTAATAAGTTTGGTATTTAATCCTAAGTCTATGCTTATAATCTATCATATTTGTCTAAACATAAGGCTTGTAACTCATCTTTCACAAAGTACCCAGAAAAATTACAATTATTTTTAATACGGGCACTATTTAAATACTGGCTTATAGTGTAGAATAGAAATGACTAAGTAGGCCTTTTGACTTCTAAATTGAACTCTTAATCTTGGCACTTACCATTTATCTTTTCTTATTATCATTTACTAGCTTTCCGACTGGGGCTCCGCCCGCGTGGACTACAGGTTATATCGTGCGTAACTGTGGGATAAAATGTAGCCTGTCCTTTCCTAGGCTCTAATGTATCTCTTTACTAAACTTCATCAAAATTGGTTCAGTAGTTTAGAAATGAAAGACGGACAGACAGACTATGTCTGTAGTTACTTTCGCATTTATAATATTAGTAAGGATAAATTAAAAATTTTGTGTCACTCCCTACATTTATTGCTTATTGGTTACTCTTAAACGGCTAAACCAATTTTGATCAAATGTAACTATAAAAACTTTTTATAAAAAAATTGGACCAACTTCAAAAAAGCAAAAAATAAATACAATATCATTTGGTGTGCTATGTAGTACCTACCTACTGATCTGTTTGAAGTCGGTGCAAAGACATTTTTAGTACAAATTACAAATTATAAACTTTGCAAAAGTTTAAGCGAATCATTATAATGTATTATTTATTTTACATACACACTGATTAAACAGAGAACACCCTTTTTTTGAAGTCGGTTAATATACTAAAACCTTCTCCTGAATGTAAAAAATACTTTTCTGAAAACCACATCAAAATCGGTTCAACCAAACGCGAGATTATCGCGAACAAACATACATACATACAGGTCAAACTGAGAACCTCCTTTTTTGAAGTTAGTTAAAAATCATCTCGATTACGTTAGCTTTCAAACAAAAGAACTGCCTTCGAAATTGGTCCATTTGTACAGGAGCTACAATGCCACAGACATAGACACACAGATACACAGACTTACAGATACAAACGTGAAACTCATAACACCCCTCTTTTTTGTCGGGGGTAATGAGACGATCCTGGACAAATAACACGGTGCCATCTAAAATCTGAAACTAAGCAAGGATTGGTACTGGTGCATTACTTTTTTTTTAGTAAATACATACATTACAATGGCCGATTTGGTTGGTTGGTATGTGGCGCTGGCTTATGTGGCGTTGCCTCTTGGTATGTGGCGCTGCCTCTATCAACGTGTCCTAGGTTCGATTCCCAGTTGGAGCAAACAATCATGTAATAAGCAGATGTTTCGGGTCACGGGTATTTGTATTTGTCTTTGTGTATGTTCTGAGGGACCCACAACACAAGGGAATAAATTTTGAGTGAGTAGCGTTTTTTTATTATTAAATATCTACATCTACAGTAATACGTACCTATTATAAAGAGAAAAGATTTAATTGTTTGTTTGCATTAAATAGATAGGCCCCGAAACTACTGGACTGATTCGAAAAAAATTTTTCACCAAGTATACTATATTATGCCTGGATAACATAGACTACATAATTTTATCGAATTGCTATGGGACTAAAGTCCTAGATGGAATGCTAGGTGGGTTTTACCTAAAACCCTCACAAATATATATTTGAAAAAACGATTTTCAAATATGTTTGTGAGTCGGGAATTAAACTTGCAACCTTTGGATCAGAGCTATCAACTAGTGATACAATGAATACTACTTTTACGAATACGAATCCGAATAGAAATAACGATTTTAATATTCTGCGAATACGAATAGATAAACATAATAAATCAAAGGCAATAAAACCCACTTTACGAGAAATGTGGAAATGTTTTTAATCATCAACTACGGATAAGTTTTTATTCAAAAAACAAAGTGTTTGTAAATTGCTGGACTCCAAACGATTGTTTTCCCAGCACGGAGGGAGCGGGATACTCGAGGTGGAGGGAACGACGCCCTTGCGGATAACTCGCGCTCGCGGTGTATTTCTTGAGCCGACAATGGCTCGTATTCGATGCCCCCTGCGTGTGCAATGTTGTGTAGAACACAACAGACACTAATGATTTGAGCTGCAGTCGCTGGCGCACAATGGAGTTTTCTGTCAGCCAAAAGACACCTTAAATTAAAAATTTAAAAAACCCCCCCCGCAAAAAAAAAGCGGACATTTAAAAAGTAAAAAATAATACCTTTCGTTGAGCCATCAAATTCATTTCAGAAATACCTATATATATTTTAATTATCGAAATCGATCGATGGCACGATAGGGTTTGCTCATTAAAATGGCGCTATAATGTCGCGTCGGGGTACCGCTTTAGTGAATCAGACCCTTCATTTGATTGACTATTCACTGATTCACTAAAGCGGTACCCCGACGTCGCGACATTATAGCGCCATTTTAATGAGCAAACCCTATCGTGCCATCCATCGATTTCGATAATTAAAATATATATAGGTATTTCTGAAATGAATTTGATGGCTCAACGAAAGGTATTATTTTTAACTTTTTAAATGTCCGCTTTACTTTTTTGCGGGGGGGGGGGGTTTTAAATTTTTAATTTAATTTTTATTTCAAAATTTTTAACTTATTTTCAAAATAATTAAGAGTGTACTAGTGTGCTGGATATCCTGGCCGCAGCATCAGCTCACGGTGTTGCCACCATTGCATTGTATGCAGATTCAAATACTGATCAAAACGAGTCCAAACACGACATATCTGCTATTATTTTTTCAAGGATGTCCTAGTGTTCTGGATATCCTGGCCTCAGCATCAGCTCACCGTGTTGCCACCATTGCATTGTATGCAGAATCAAATACTGAACAAAAAAACGAGTCCAAACACGACATATCTGCTATTATTTTTTTAAGAGTGTGCTAGTGTTCTGGATATCCTGGCTGCAGCATCAGACCAAGAGTTCCATAATCCTGCATAGTTATTAAGCATACATGAGTGTTTCAAGTTTTAGGTCACATGTATGTTTGAAAGTAAAGTAAATACACATTAAGAGTCTAAGAACCCTACTGCAGCTAACAAAAGAGCTGATGACCTTGAAACGGCTGAACCGATTTTGATAAAACGTATCTAAGAACCATCGCCAAAAAACCTGCTTGTAAATAAAAAAAAACGCATCCAAATCGGTTTACCCGTTTGAGAGCTACGGTGCCACAGACAGACACACAGACACACAGACACACAGACACACACACACACACACACATAGCGGTCAAACTTATAACACCCCTATTTTTGCGTCGGGGGTTAAAAATATATAATTTTTGAAAATAAGTAGTTTAGTAAGTCCCTTAATCAAATGTGTAAGCGTCACCAACGTACATGACCAATAAAAATCAGGAACACTTTCAGAGGTTGGACTCATCATTGGGAAAATATGGGCTACACGCCCGAACGGCCTCCCTACTCCCTTCACAGCCGTCCCAAGCCTCGCATCACAAGAAACAATTGTAAGCGTTGTTCTGTCCAAAGGAAACTTTCTTAGGACACGACTACTCTCCTCAACTGCCATGCAACGAATGTCCCCATCAGCAAAACTTCCCTTTCTTCACTGTACAACGGCTAACTCGCTTCTGCCTCGAAGAGGGGTGAACGTCTCCTTTTATAGGCACTCCGCCCGGTGGGGCGAGCGCGCAGGTGTTGATGACTCAGTGAGCTAGCAACGCACAAAAGTGGCGTGATCGAGTCAGACCACGCACTGCGCCAACAAATAATCCAATAAAACGAACACAAAATAGCATACTGCTTACATTCGGCCATACTGACTCACAGATCGCGTCCTCGCGGTATGTCTATGTTGAGTTTAAACAAAAATATGGCTGAAAACAATACTTTTGAACTCTTTGGCAATACTTGTCCAAATGGGTCAATTTTTTTTTTTTTTACAGATTTATTTATTTCTTCATTGTCAATACCGTGCTAACATTTACCAAAGAGTACAGTACTAGGTTTACTTCCCTTAATACAATTCTGACTTCTCTTAATATAATACTGATTTCCCATTGTATACCAACTTAAAACACTGTAATATCAATATCTCATACTCAAATACCAAATCTAAACTATAATATTAACTTTTACTATATTTGTAGTTTCCCACTCTGCAATAGCAAATCCATTGTTACCATACTAAGTTATACTTGTAGTTTCTCACTCTGCAATAGCAAATCCAATGTTACCATACTAACATCACTCATACTAACTTCACTTGAAAGTCCTATTTTTTTTTTCTCGTCCTATCGCCGGCTTTCTCCTGTTACCCAAGGTGGTCATGGCGTGCTCTTCGACGACAATGCCGCACTTAGGCTTCATTGCTCACGTCCAGACTCACCGACTCACCGTTACTTTCCAGCCCCTGACTTTGGCTACAGAATCATTTTTGTGCTCGGTCCATGACTTCGACCGTTACCAGCACTAAACTTGCCTGCCCGGTCCATGACATTGACCGTAATCTGCAGAATCATTTTTGTGCTCGGTCCATGACTTTCACCTTGACCAGCACTAAACTCGCCTGTCTGGTCCATGACATTGACCGTTCTATCTATCTATGGAGGGGACGCCCGTCAGGCACAGGCGGGTGATCAGTCCACCTTTTTGGGACCATTTCACCCAATTCCCCACAACAGCGCGTGAGTTTTACCTCTGCACTGACAGTTCCACCTCTTTGAACCTACCCGAAGCTTTAGCAAACCCGATTATATCCTTTATGTTAAGCTCTTGCATTTGTTCTTCTTTTACCTCATTCATGCCTATTGTCTCCCATCTTACCAGCGCGTATATTGGACACTCAGTCAGGAAATGGAGACTTGTTTCCTCCTTGTCACATTCTGGGCATGTAGGATCACTTTTTAGGCCCATTATTGCTAGGTGTTGGTTCAAGGGGCAGTGTCCCGTGAGCAGACCCACTACAATCCTGATGTTCTTTTTATTTAGCTTTAGAAGTTGCTTCGACTTTCTTTTTTCATATGTCTTTAGGAAGATTTTTGCCTGGCGGCACTGTTTGTTGTGCTTCCATCTTAAATTGGCTTCTTCTGTTATCTTGCTTATTATACCTTTACTGATTTTACTTGATATAGGTAACCTGGGTTCCAGGCCAATAAATGTCTTATCGGCCCCTTTCTTTGCTAGCTCGTCTGCAATCTTATTACCTATATGTCCTTCGTGCCCCGACACCCAGGCAATGGTAACTTTAGTCTTTTTGGCTAAGGCGTTAATAGCCTCCTTACATTCTGTTACTAGGGCCGAGTTAGTTTCGGCTCTGTTTAGTGCCTTCAAAGCAGCCTGGCTATTACTATATATTATGATGTTCTCTTTGTTTTCAGTGATCATGCTGTCTATTATTCTAACTCCCTCTGTAATAGCAAGCACCTCAGCCTGGAAAACGCTAGCGCATCTTCCCAGGTGCATGGTAACTTGGCCGTCAATCTGGTTCATGATGTGTATTCCCAGTCCTGATAGTTTTGTTGTTTCTTTCCTGGAGCCGTCAGTGTAACACACTATCTTTGGATTTTGTATGTCCAAGCTCCAGCTTTCTCTAGCTCCTATATGGATCCTGTATTTTTTGTCAAAGATTACTTTTTTTCCTGATGAGGTCATTATTAGAAAGTATCATTGACAACTTCTCTCCATACTTTCCATCTAATATGGTGTGTCCTTTATCCATGAAGTTCCCTTTCTATTTCATCCTATACCATTGCTCCATTGCTCTCTTTTTAACTTCCAAGTCCCGAGGATGCAATCCCAATAATACATCTAAGGCAGCTGATGGAGTGGTTCTCATCGCTCCTGTGATCATTAGGGTTGCCAGTCTTTGTACTTTCGCTAGTTCATTCCTGTTTGCTTGTATGGTGGTTTTATGCCACCAGACAATTGCTCCGTATGTTACTCTTGGAATTATGATTGCTTTGTATATCCACATCATGACATGTGGCTTGGTACCCCAGGTTTTACCTACAGCTCTTTTGCATTGCATGAGTGTGATTTTTGCTTTATCGCATTGTTCTTTTATGTATGTGTTGAATTTAAGAGAGTTATCAATTGATATCAATTGTTACCTGCAGAATCATTTTTGTGCTCGGTCCATGACTTTGACCGTGACCAGCACTAAACTCGCCTGCCCGGTCCATGACATTGACCGTTACCTGCAGAATCATTTTTGTGCTCGGTCCATGACTTTGACCGTTACCAGCACTAAACTCGCCTGCCCGGTCCATGACATTGACCGTTACCTGCAGAATCATTTTTGTGCTCGGTCCATGACTCTGACCGTGACCAGCACTAAACTCGCCTGCCCGGTCCATGACATTGACCGTTACCTGCAGAATCATTTTTGTGCTCGGTCCATGACTTTGACCGTTATTTGTAGGTTTGTGTAACGTTCACGGCTGTTGCGTAGATCTTCAGAAGGCCAAACCCTTGACCTTGTCCTTGACCTCGCTATTGACCTCTGCATCCGACATCATCCACGCTTCTGGGGTCTTGGGCCGCGACTGCGGTGCCAGCCCCGACCTCGAGGTCGGCCATGAATGCGGCCGCGCCACCGTCTCTCTAACCCTGCTGCCACCGGTGGGGCAGCCAAACGTCTGCTCGACGCTTCATCATTTTGCTGCATGTTCTCTGAAGTCACAAAAAAAAACAAAACGCAAACATCCAATCTTTTTGCTAATAAAATTACAGTTACGTTACGAATGTATTCAATCTAGAACAAACTGTATAGCTCAGTCAAGTTAAATATTATTAGGGGGTCGTGCTTGCAAAAGGTCGGGTCATTCTGAATTTTTTATATGTTGTTAAGACCTAAACCAATATTAAAAAACCAGATTTGCAATTTCCAAAGTGCTGTGCGAGCGGAGGTGTGACCAAAAAACCATGAAATTTTCGGATTTTTTTCAGTTTTTGCTCAATATCTTAGTGAAGGAAGGGTCTGATCAGTATAGTCACTATAAATACTTTTAAAGTATAGTAAATTTGCTACAATTTGAGACCAAGGCGAGCTCTCTACAGCTATTGGTTCCCAAGATACAGTTCTTCGAAAACAAACCGGGACGGTACTGTTCACCCACGCCTTTACCGGGTGCGATACCACCTCAGCACCGTTTGGCCAAGGAAAGACCAAAATCACCACACTCCTGAGTAAGAATTAACCACTTGCTGAGCAAGTGGAGGTCTTCCTTCGGCCAGACTCCACCCCACAAGCCGTGAAAGAAGCCGGCATCAAGTGCTTTGTGGCTCTATATGGGGGTGACATCGCGAGGGACACTTTGAATTTCCTCAGGTATAAGACATTTGTCACTTCAATGAGCATAAACCTAGCCCGTTTGCCACCGACAGAAGATGCCACGGGCCACCATGCAGCAAGGTGCTACCTCCAAGTGCAGAAGTGGCGGGGAGTCAACTTGAATCCTACTGACTGTGGGTGGAAGATGTCTTCTCAGGGACTCATTCCCATCCCCACTACCATGGATCCCGCACCTCCTGCCCTTCTGCGAAAAATTTCCTGTAATGCAAGAAAGGGTGCTCTGGGAGCTGCTCGTGCAGAGAGGCTGGGCTCCGCTGCTCAGTCCTTTCCCAGTCATGCGGTGGCAAATTGCGCACTAACGTCCCGGAAGTGGAGCTGAAATGCTCGGATGATGAAGATGACCCGAATACAGACTGGGGGCCTCTCCCAGCGTCCATCACTGTCGACGAGAAACCATCTTCATACGAACCCAAACCTGGGTCATCAAAGATGAAAAGAAAGGCATAATTTGGCAACCAAAACACATTACCTACATGATTTATATTACTTTTCTTAGAGTTACTGTCAGATTATGTTACTTTAGGTAGCTGTTGTTTTAAAACCACTGGGTATACAGATACTAGTTTGATCTCAAATGAAAGCTAATTAAATTTACTACAACTTAACATTTGATGTGGGATGCATATTTTACAAAATAAGTGAACGTTCCGAAAAAAAACACTTTTTGCAAAAAAATCATGTTTTCGAAGAACTATAACTTGGGAACCTATAGCTGTAGAGAGCTCGCCTTGATCTCAAATTGTAGCAAATTTACTATACTTTAAAAGTATTTATAGTGACTATACTGATCAGACCCTTCCTTCACTAAGATATTGAGCAAAAACTGAAAAAAATCCGAAAATTTCATGGTTTTTTGGTCACACCGCCGCTCGCACAGCACTTAGGAAATTGCAAATCTGGTTTTTTAATATTGGTTTAGGTCTTAACAACATATAAAAAATTCAGAATGACCCGACCTTTTGCAAGCACGGACTTACATCTAGACTGAACTAGTAGTGTAGGTAGGGTAGGTATTAAATATAACTAGAATATTAAATAATATCTTCAAATAATATCAGGTAACATTTCAAGATCGGTTCTATAAAATGAGTCCACGTGTCTTCTTATATGGAAATTAATATATCAAATTAATTCAGAAATATCATATTATACTCACAGAAGCTTGACACCATTTTCGTGCCTCCATCCATAACATGTAACACGAATCCTACCTACGTCATAATTAGTATTTAAGCTCCCCTAAATTTAAATAAACAGTAGTAGTTAACCAGATTCGGTGTCTTACTTATCTACTCGCCTTGCTAACAACATCACAAAACAAACAAAATTCTAACTAGAAAACTATAATGAAAATGTATAAGGCATTTATAAAAGTGGTCATATCTTCAAAACGGCTACTCCTAGCGCAAAATAACCAATTTTCGGGCCCCCTTTAAGAAACCCCTACACACAGTTCCAGTAATTCGGTGCCACCATATTTGATTCCGTCGGTTACAGTTTTGTTCTCGATCATAGATTGAATGTAGGTAGAGAGAAAAATTTAAAGCACTCACAATTATTGTTCAAAAATGAACATTTATATGTGTATAAATAAATTCCCAGGTACCGAGTCGGTATCTTAAGACATCGATGACGTCATTCTATGTAAAAGAAGGACTAT
Source organism: Aproaerema taeniolella (assembly GCA_949987775.1). Classification (NCBI taxonomy): domain Eukaryota; kingdom Metazoa; phylum Arthropoda; class Insecta; order Lepidoptera; family Gelechiidae; genus Aproaerema; species Aproaerema taeniolella. The sequence goes on from OX465244.1 coordinate 12,949,909, forward strand.
TCTACGAATTGTACATAATAGTTGTAAAAATAGCTCTGCCAAAATGTAGAATTATAAAAATTACTAAAAACAGTTACCTTCATAGTGATTCCCTTTTATAATTGGTCGCTTTTTGCCGTTGTTTCGAATTAATCTTGAAATATCTACATCTAAAGGAAACAAAATGATTAGGGCGTGTTACTCACGCGTTTATGCGTTGTTCAATCCCGCTTCTGAGATGTAAGCGTCACCAACGTACATGACCAATAAAAATCAGGAACACTTTCAGAGGTTGGACTCATCATTGGGAAAATATGGGCTACACGCCCGAACGGCCTCCCTACTCCCCTCACAGCCGTCCCAAGCCTCGCATCACAAGAAACAATTGTAAGCGTTGTTCTGTCCAAAGGAAACTTTCTTAGGACACGACTACTCTCCTCAACTGCCATGCAACGAATGTCCCCATCAGCAAAACTTCCCTTTCTTCACTGTACAACGGCTAACTCGCTTCTGCCTCGAAGAGGGGTGAACGTCTCCTTTTATAGGCGCTCCGCCCGGTGGGGCGAGCGCGCAGGTGTTGATGACTCAGTGAGCTAGCAACGCACAAAAGTGGCGTGATCGAGTCAGACCACGCACTGCGCCAACAAATAATCCAATAAAACGAACACAAAATAGCATACTGCTTATAGGTCAAGTATTTGGGGGTCACCATAGACCGCCGACTCACCATGCGCGCCCACGTGAGCAACACCATCGTCCAGGCGAAGATGGCGAGAGCGCGCTTGCGCCCAATCTTCGCCTCAAAGCTTCCGACTCGCACCAAACTTAACATCTAAAAAACCTACATAAGGTCACGGCTTACGTACGCAGCACCGGCATGGTACGCGCTCGTAAGCGAGTCCCAACGCCGCCGCCTCAGAGCCCAAGAACATCTAACTCTTCGCACCATCGTGAATGCCGGTCGCTACGTACGTAACGACGTGATCATACGTGACCTAAAGTTTGAGTCCCTAGACCACTTCATCGTCCGGCTGGCGCGGGGCATGTTCGATCGTGCGGACAACGCCGCCCACGAACACCTGCGCGGCATCGCCCCCCTTCATGCCAGGCCCCCCGATCGACGCAGCAGAGCTCTCCCTCGAGAGCTCATTCCGCCGCCCGACGACGAAGCCCACCCCTGCACCGACACCACGCTACCTCACTCGACCTCCCCTAGGGTTGAGGGCGCGGGGTAGCGTCACCACCGGACAAGACCCACTTCCGGACTGGACTCCACGTTGCCTCGCCCGACCTCCCCCAGGGTTGAGGGCGCGAGGCAACTCCCCCACCGGACTCGACACACCACCAGAACGACATCGTCCTGCCTCGCCCGACCCCCCTGGGTCGAACGCGCGAAGCAGACGCACTCCAGACCAGACCAAAACACCACCCCGCTTGACCTCCCTGAGGGTCGAGGCCGCGGGGTAGCATCGTTTTTCTTGCCTGTAGATCCCTCCACTCAAGACCAAGGTGGGCGAGGTGGAGCTGGGCAGTTTGTCTCTAGCCCTGTGGCAAGACGACTGCAAGGCTCCACCAGGCTTCCACCCGTCCCGTATTGCTTCCCATGGCGGCGACCTAACCGCGAACGCGGTGGTGGGTCATGGGAAGCAGCATAGGTTGCGTAAAGCGCTTGAGTCCCTCCCTCCCCGGTTGGGAAAAGGGAGGCTTGTTCCTCACAGCGGGCAAAGAGCCCTTTGCCCGCACCATCACTTCATTCTTTCCCCCGTCTCTTCTAGTACCTCTCGGTACACCTTAAAACGAGAAACCGATTCCCCTTAGTTCCCCTTAGACATTCCAACTCGGTCATGTAACTGTAGCGGGCCGACGGCCGCTGATAGTTGCACGACTGAGGAATGGGTCACTCTCACACGTTACGCGTTGTGTTCCAACCACAGGGCCGTGTGAGAGGGCCCAGTGACAGACTTACCAGACAGACAGCGGATGGGCGGGAACTGTCGGCGTAGCCATTGTATGGTAGCGTCGCCTCTTCCCGCCCGCCCGCGTCCCCCAAAATGCTCCCTACGACAGCCGAAGGCGCGCTCTCGCCTTCCCTGCCGGGGGGAGCAGAATAGTCCCCTCACCCTACACGCTAGTAGGGTCAGAGGCAGTCCCAACGACCGGCCTATCTTCATAGGCCGCGACAGACCTTCGCCGCCATGGGGTCCGCCCCGACGCGGCTTCCCCGAGCGCCCCCCCGGCGCTCGAGAAGAATTCCACACATACTGCTTACAAATGAAAGTTTATTTAATTACTATATAAATACCTGCACCGAGCCTTCAGCACCCCTATGCATCGCTCTACCAAGGAACGTACAGAAACGTGGAGATCCGTGAAATAACTTTCTGGGGATTCCGGCTCTGCATTAAAAATTAGAATCATCATGCTTTTTCTTAAGGGATCCCCCCCCCACATCACCTATGAATAAAAATACATTAGATAATAATGTAATTTTGTACGGACGGCCTCAACTCAGGTCACCACATGAGTGCACTTTGTGCTGTTGTGATAAGAGCGGTTTTGCAATGAAAATGAAGTAACCTGATGCGCTGGCCTTTGTACATTAAAAATATCAGGTAATTATTCTCCTACACCTTACTGTCATGGGAAGACCGCGGCTGTGAGAAGTCTGATGTTCAAATCAGCATCACATCGCCCATGTAAACACGAACAGAATAACAATATGCTTTTTTGGCCACTTTGAGTCTCTATTACTAAAAGACTCACTTCAAGAGACTGAGCTTTGATGATGATTTATATGATTTTATATACCTTCAAATTTTTACTTCTTGAAAAAAAACAACGCGTAAATTAAGATCAATACGTGTACTGCACTTTTTACTCTCTTTGTTTTGTTGTTTTTAAGAGCTATGGAAGAGCTGGGTTCTCCAACATCAGGCAAATTAATTGCCTACTAGGAGTTCCCTATTCCTATTAATACAATTGTCTTTAAAGTGTTTATGAAATAAAATATTTAAATTTCTTTTAAATGTTGAATGGGCAACTACGTATATTTTAGTAGTGTTTTCTTTGATCCATCAGGATAGGAGCAAGATAATTTTTATTCATACCTAAGAACTTAGGTGCTTAGTTAGGATAATCCAAGGTACTTAACACAAACGCTCATCTTAGTCTCCATGTCTAGTGCATCCGAGCGATAGACGGGAGACATACGTGGCCTTATTTCCTCGGCCAGTTCTAGGAACTGCTGGTGTGAGAGGTGATATATTTTCCTGAATTTCGCCTCAGTAATCACAGGCAGCCCTTCCCTGGCCGCGTTATTATTCCGCCGTGTTGCGGCTCTCTCCGCTGCCGCATTCTCTTCCATTGCATCATCAAATAAATCCCACTACAAAGCAAACATTTTTTCCTTCTTTTCCTTCCTCTTTTTTAGAAATCGAGCAAATGAGGTCGCCGCAATAAACTTTTAAAAACAACTATACGTTTCATTTTTTTAGCATTAGAATCTTGTAAAATTTGAGTCTTTCATCTGTCACGTTAATGTGTGGCGAACGAAAAAAATTCTAATAATTGCATATTATATTTTTAATTTATATTTTTAGGTTCTAAATGCCCAATAATGTGAGTGTTTATTCATATTTTTAATAATATTACATTGTAATTACAATTTATACTACGAAACTTAAATTAATACAAATAAAATATTCATTTCGAAAAGTTTAACCTATAAAAGACTTCATTCTTGAAGTTTCAAACATAAACATTGAAGCCAAAGGTTGCAAACATAAAATGTCACAACACAGGTCAAACGTCACTCTTCTCTCACAAGTGTGCGAGTGCGATCAGTAAATTTTGCAGTTTGAGGGTTTTCATTTGTTGTTATGTTTTGTTCGTTTTTGTTGTTGCCCCCGCAGTAAAGGGGGCCGAGAGAGGTGTGGGCGGGAATGTGTCAGCATGGTTTACCTTATAGTTGTTGTTTATCCTTACTTCCTTACTATATCTACACTAATATTATAAAGAGGAAAGATTTGTACCTATTTTTGTATGTTTGTATGTTTGTAACGAATAGGCTCCGAAACTACTGGACCGATTTCAAAAATTCTTTCACCATTAGGATTCCACATTATTCCTGAGTAACATAGGCTACATAATTTTCCCGAATTCCCACGGGAACGAAGTCCCGAGCGGGATGCTAGTATACTATATTTCATATTTCATATTTCTTTATTTGCCTTCAAATGGTACAATAAGTTCTTAAGCTAATTATCAAGTTCATCATTTGAAACCGTTTACAAGGTACAGCCAACTTATAGCTATTTAAAAAATACAATACAATATACCCACACACACCCACACACATGCACGTACACACACACACATCTGCACACACTTTGATTTAAGTAAATTTAGATATATTTTTGTTTTGTTTAAGAAATTTTGTTATTTAAACTGGGATTGTGCGAGGCACACCCAACACAAGCAAATTAATGCTTACTGGGCTGGCCTCAAGTGAAAAGGTAAAAATTACTTCTAGAAATAAATTAATTTTCATTTCATTTTTTTTTCATTTCATTTTCATTTCAATATTTTCTCATTATTATCATTTTTATATACAATCATCTATGTCAGTTTTTTTTTCTAAGTCAATGTGGTAGATTCTAATAAATTCAAGGTATGGTAATATAATCATAGTAATAATATTCAATACGAAATTCAATGACAATTTAAATTATATTCTAATATTTTAAATGACAATTAAATAAATTAATTAATTACAGTCAATGTGATAGTTACAATTAAAAAAGTACCTTGTCATAATTAATAAAATTAATTAGTCAAAATTTCTTAATGTTTCTTTTTGGAGAGGTATTTCAATCATTTTAGATACTCGTCAATTTTAGAATAACATTTTTCAATTAAGTACTGTTTCAGCTTATTGGAGAAAATTTCATAGTCAGATTCATTCTTAATGGTTTCTGGTATTTAATTATATACTAGCTGATGCCCGCAACTTCGTCTGCGTGTTGTATGTAGTTTTATAGACCGAGTTTGTACTTTGACACAACTACAGATACATGACTTGCCGTTTTTTATTGAAGCAACTATTTCGTTCATATTTTCGTTATATGAACGAATAGCAACTATTTCGTTCATATAAGGAAAAGCAATTTCTAAAAATATTTTTTAATTGAAAACTTGACTAACTATCTCATATAAGGTTGATACTTAATACATTGGATCTGAAAACAAAGGATCTGAAAACAAAGGTCAAACATAGTTGTTTCCTCTATCGCTTATATTTTCTATATCATTGTTACTGCTTTTGATAGATTAAGGTCCGTATTATAGAACGCGACTCAGACTCTGATCTATAATTAAGTAGCTGTCGTTTTTGTTTTTTTGATACTGAGAGAGATAGACAATCAACACTTTACACGAGTCAGTGGTGCCTCTAAAACATCTTTTTGTCTTAAAAATCCCGCAAAAAGTGGTTAATTATTATTGTATTTCGCGTTTCTGTGAAAAACGTAAGGTTTTTGTACTTATATAAAAAAATCAATTTTGATAACATAAAAATATGCGGAGTAAAAAATTTACAAAAATTGTATGTTGAAAGACCTATTACTTAGGTAAGTACAATAAATGGCACACGAATTCCTTAGTGCTCATTACGGACTTATTTTTGATTTTTAGTGGAATAGAAGTTTCTGAAACAGGTCACCTATGTCAGTATCTAAGACAACCCCCGTGCATTTGAGATTTCAGCTAGCACGCTGCTTTTATTGTGTAAAAATGATTCAATAAAAAATTAAATTAAAGATAGAAATGACTAAGCTTTTCCCTTCAATGGAAATTTGTAGAAATAAGCAAAGGTGTCAGTGCTTGATCCAAACTAAGAAACTTATTAGAATAGTAATATTATAATATTTATCCATGGCTTATATACGCAATGCTACGCTTGATGTAAACTAAAATAAAAAAATCAATAAATAGCCCTTATTTCATGTCAGAACATCAAAGCCATAGATCAAACCTATATAGACCATATACATAGTGGTTTTAATAAAACAAATGTCAATTGTCAGTTTCTATTGAGTTTCCCACCTTTAAAAATAAGAAATGCATTGAAAACACCGGCTGTACGGCCATAGATTCCTTTGCTTAAAAATAAAAATAAGCCGTTTTATTGTTTTCAAAAAGTGATATCCTGAAGATTGAATAATGTCATTTAGTTAGGGCCGAATTAAGATTTGAAGACTAAGTACTTAATCAACTTCGTTCTTATTAACACTGTATTAAGTATTTAGTTTTGGTTCGTTAAGAAAGTGCAGAATAGCCGAACTATTAATGGGGAAGCTGACAAAAGTTTCGATATTTTAGATATTATACGCCTATAATCCTCGTTGGGGTACCTAACATAAGTCACATAACTTTACATGTCATGAAAATTTAAAAAATGGCATGTTGTTTATGAGTATATAATACGTTGTCTAAATTTTACAATGCACGGACGGCCCCAACTCAGGTTACCACACGCGTGCACTCTGTGCTGTTGTGATAAGAGCGGTTTTGCAATGAAAATGGAGTAACCTGATGCGCTGGCCTCTGTACCAACAATGCAATGTATTTGGTTGGCAGCTGGTACATTCCAAATTTTTTGTTCAGTGCCAGTTCAGCACAGAAGTTTTTGTTTTATTTTTGGATATTTGTGGGTCAGTTACAATAATTTTAATTTCTTCAGACTCACTTATATTCGACGATAGCTCTTAAAAATAACATCTATCTAATTATAGAGCAGCACCCTCGGTTTTTCTTTATAAAGTACTTTTTTAAAGCTGAATTTATGAAGTTTGAAAAAGGTTATTATTACCTACTGTTAGACTAAAACACCTTTTACTTATTAAACAGTCCTTTTAATTCGATATTTTACAAATTACAATGCGAGAACACATAAACGCCGATCTACGCGCGAAAACGATCTGTCAAAAAGTGCCGGGTAGTGTTGCGCCACACCGCGTGGACTGGTAGTGTTGTACCAATTGTGTCGTTGATCGATTTTCTCTTAACAGTTCGGCCGTCCTGCTCATTCCTTCGCCCTCGAAGGACAATCGTAGTAGCTTCAGTAGTGGCTGTTCCAAAAGCTTGGCACAGAATCTTTTACTTCGTTCTAGAGTATCCCAGAGCTATTGAGACAGACGCAAACTCTAGAAGTAGATGTTGATATAACTTCATTAACTGTAGATAATAAGTCTGAAAACAACATACAGGTAAAGTTTCAAGTATGACTTGATCGGCTGAAACTGTCTCATTATGGTGAGAAATGTTGAAGCTCAAGGTAAAGAACCTTAGCTCCAAAGGTAACTTCAACCAAAGGTAATTTGTGTAAAAGCAGATGTTTGTTCTCGGTCATGGGCGTTTGTGCTTGTCTCCATGTGCCCTCCAAAGGACCCACGACACAAGGGAAAACCCTAGTGTGGGCCCCCGAGTGTGTGGCGTTTAACTTTCAGATTCAATCACTATGAAAAACAGTTATTATAACTTCAGCCCCAGAGGCAATTTTAATATCATTTTGCATTCTATTCATATCAGTAACCTCAGCTCTAGATATGCAAAGATAGTCAATAAGATGTGTTTGATTTTCATGCTGAACAACATAACACTAAATAAAAGTATGGTGTAGCTTAGTATATCGCATATACATCATATTTTCCCAGAAAGGTTAATAAACTGAACATCTCAGCCCCATAAGCAACATGGATCATGTGTCTTACATGACTCATTTACAGCACAAAGCTAATGTTCGAGTTAGCTATTTGATAAATTTATGGCATTTTAAAAGATGTAAACATTTAAAACCTTGAATGATTTCGCATATTTTCACGTATTTGTTCACTGATTTCCATCTAATGTTATTTTACGTGTAATAATTAGGGGTGCTATTCTTCTAATACCACAGACAAGCAAAGACATTCCTTTGAAATTATACATCATCATTATCATACTCGGGACTGAGCTAATAACTAAATATCAACTTATTGCGAACTATGCCAAAATCCAAAAATGCACCTAGAAGATGGAAGTTAATTAAATTTTCCATCACTCTTAGTTGACTGAGTAGTTATCATCTCTCGTTACCATAACGATTAACTTCCTGTCGTAAGGTATTCGATTTCAACAAAACAATCAAAATCATTGATTATGCGTTGAATTATGACCAGTATCCTCACACAAAGGTTAATATTATTTTGAATCTAGATATTAAATGTAAAGAAAAGCTGTCTACGCTTCAAAGCTGCGACACGGTCCATAACTATATGTAGAAATAGATATCTATACATCGCTATAATTTCAAGTTAACTTCTTTTAAGCTATCTCTAGCTGTTATTTATGTTATATTGTAAAATAACGCGATATGCATCGTATGATCTCCTTTATCCAATCAAATCGTTGGATTTGTATGTCGTACCACGATTTCGTCATAGGTGGGGTACGCACATCAATCTTTGTACACCTTTTTCGCCTCTGTATTTATTAAGGTTCAGGTTAATGTCGTATATATTTCTTATTCTATTGTATAAGCAAGTTTCTTATTGCGTTAGTTTAAAATATTAGTCTGTCTGCATTTCATCTTCGTCGAAGGCACTTGACCTAGTTTTGTAATTCTATAAATTACATAATAATTTATTAAAGTTATTTCGTTTTTAATTTCACTTGTTCCCGTAGCGAACAAGCTATATTATCAATAGCACTATACAGTCCTTTCAACATCTTTACCCTTTAGGCAATAGAAGTTAGCTCCTTGGGCAAAAGATCAAATCAACCTAATAGTTTAAGTTATTTAGTGCAATCTTTATAACAGACTATTTCAATGCAAAATATAAGTTCTATAATGAGTTAAGTACACTTTGAAACCAGCAAGGCTGTTTCTAACCCCTTTAGGCAAAACTCTTAAAAATTATTATTGTCCTTGTCTTCCGAGGACCCCAGTGCCAAACTTGGTAAGAAAGCAAGTAAATGTTAGACATCATTCCAGCGAAATATGTCATGTTGTTACGTATTTTAAAAAAAACTAGATATAGCGACCTGTAATCGTCGCATTTTCGTTATATTCATGGTATCAATTAATTAAAGTTTCTTTACTAGTAACAATCTGTAAAGGCGTTTATATTAAGTTACAGGGAATCATTCAAAGTCATTAGGCCCCGAAGGCTGTACTAGGCTAAGAGTGTCTTATCATCACGCTTCCATAGCAATATTACCAAAGTGCCTAATCAATATTGATCATTATCATCACTTCTCACTGGGGAGACTGTATCTCCGCAAACAGACTCAGAGCTAGAAGAGCAAACGGTAATTGATGTAGTTTACATAACATACTGTGTTTTATGCATTTGTATTCCACAACCAAAGCACTTTAAGAGTAATTCAGTAATTTGGTGCAAGAGTGAACACGAAAGGCCATCGACTCCGATCGGCAACACTAGGCCCTATTAAGGTTATTTCTGTCGAAACGGTAACATTACAAATTCCAGAAACCCTGCTGTCAAACAGCGTTCTCATTTCTTTAAGCCTTCTTCTCTAAAGTTATTTCAGAGGCTGCATTAATATCAACCTTACTGGCTAATCAACCATTTTACTAAAAACTATTTCAACCATATGTTAAATAGACATATTAGCAACCCAGGCAAACCTGGCAAACCTGTTTGGCCCAGAAAGCCAGCATAGGTGTAGGTATTCCAAAGTCAGCACATGGCAGCTCCACCAAGCTGTTTCGGAAACAGCATCCAGTACCAGGCCCCGGAGGCAGCACTGTCTAGCCTAGAAGGCAACCGTTTTAAGCCCCGGAGGCGATTGTGCAAACTTCTGAAGCAAAAGTTCAAAGTGTTATTATGAAGTAGGTATCAGTATTCTTGAAATCACAAGTAATGTCATAATCCTTCGAAAACAAGTATCTGGTCATAGGCCCCGTAGGCAATGACTAAGCAAGGGTAATTTTATAATTAAAAGCCCCGTAGGCACGTTTATTCATTTTAGTGCAATGATAAACCTTCTTTTTGTGACTGCCATATTTACTGCAATTAAGTTAGATCATTAACTTCCAAGGTGAATTTTTAAACATAAGCCCTGCAGACAGTTTTACAAGTAGACAAGTTTAGACTTAGTATATTGTTTAAAATTCTCGCGGTACTTTCACCTGTTATGTTTTAACTATAAAGTGTTGAATTGTTAGCCCCGGAGGCAAGTTTAGGACATGAACAACCTGAATAGGTAAGTCAGACATTCATACTTGTTCTCTTAGAAATCTTAGGTCTCGCAAGAAAATGTTTATGGGCTTTGTATCCCTTAGATCGTATAGGGCGGCAATTTTTGATCAAAAGCCCCGTAGCCCATAGGCAATTCAACGTAAGTCTCTCAATCTAACTTTACGAGATTTTCCATATTAGCCCCGTAGGCCAGTTATATTATTTCAGACATAAATACAAGTTTACACACTGTTGGTAATCTCAAGCCCCGTAGGCGATTTACTAAGAGCCCCAGAGGCATTTTTTTTTTAAGTCTCACCGATTAGAGGCGATTTATGTATCCAAACTTTTAACTTTTCAATAAAAAGAGTAATGAGTGAAATAAAATGTTCTTTATACTTCTCATACACCTTGCAGGCGAGTATTGTATACTCCATAGGCAAATGTCCTGAGAACAATGGTTAAACGCCCCGAAGGCAATTCCATACAGCCCCGAAGGCAACATTTATACAGCCCCGAAGGCAAAATTTATACAGCCCCGAAGGCAAAAATTATATAGCCCCGAAAGCAAAAACTATATAGCCCCGAAGGCAACTGTGAATGTGTAGGCCCTTAGGCGAGTGTGATGAGCCCTTGAGGCAAGTGGTAAGCCCCTATGGCATTAATTTCATGAGCCCCTCAGGCAATAACTTCGTAAGCCCCTGAGGCATAAGTTTTGTGAGCCCTTGAGGCATTAATTTCATGAGCCCCTGAGGCAATAACTTCGTAAGCCCCTGAGGCATAAGTTTTGTGAGCCCCTGAGGCATTAATTTCGTGAGCCCCTGAGGCATTAGTTTGTGAGCCCCGGAGGCATGTGTCGCTAGCCCCTGAGGCAAATATCGCAAGCCCCTGAGGCAAGTATCGTAAGCCCCTGAGGCAAATATCGCAAGCCCCTGAGGCAAGTATCGTAAGCCCCTGAGGCATGTATGGTACGCTCCCGAGGCATTTGTCAGAAGCCCCTGAAGCATGTAGCATAAGCCCCTGAGGCATGTGACAGAAGCCCCTAAGGCAAGTATCATAAGCCTCTGAGGCATGTGTGGTAAGCCCCTGAGGCATTTGTAGTGAGGTCTTTGCCGTAAGGTGACACCATGACGTCAACAGAAGCAGGCCCCGTAGGCGGTAGTTCCAGGTCCCATAGTGTTCTTCCGACGCCATGCGTTATGTAGTGTTGCAAGCCCCATAGACAGTGTAGTCACACCCGGAGGTAGTGGTAAGATGCCACTTAGGAAGTGTCATCACGCCCCACGGGCAGTGGCGCCAGCCTCCTTGGACAGTAGCCTCAGTCTGATAAGACATCAGTGACAAGCCCCGGAGGCAGAATCACAACAATAGACTGCAACATAAAATAAAGAAAATAATAGTAGTGATACTATACAACTCATCCTGTCTGATTCAATGTTTCAATCCTGTGAATTTGTGGCAGACTACAAACTCTTTATTTACTCTTAGTAAATTTGTTATCATCAATCATCACCAATGTTGCAGTAGGTATTAAATTAAACTGAGCAGAGATCAAATATTGTAGATCAGAGAAGATTGATAAGTAATGTTATTACAATTATTACTGATAATTATTGTGAAAATATTTTAGAATTAAAATATATCAAATCTCATACATTGAACAACTCATGTTCCCATAATACATCACATTACATTCAGTTTCCTCAATATAATTAAATAATTAATTTCTGAATAGGTATTCATTAATTATTATTAACCTTTATACTTAATATAAGAAACAAATAACACACACTAAGGTTCAGGTGTTAGTTTAGTGAGGTTTTCTCTCATATTTCTTATCCATTTGCAATAAAGGTGAAAGTAGAACAAACTTGCATACCTAATATTGGCACAGTTTGTACCTCTCTCTAATAGATATTTTTCCTTAGGAATGTCTCAAGAAAGCTATTGTAACATTCACGACATCCTTGTTTAGTGATAGGTTTCATATGAAATATTTAATGAAATAATTAATTTATTCAACCCCGATAAGTCTTTATAGGTGAAATTCAATCATTTGTTATACTGATAACAATTTAAATTGATCACTGCTGTTATAACATGTTGACAACATACACACTTTCATATATGTAGTTATGGTTTTATCCTTTGTGGGTGTCAGAATAAAATAACACCATAAGTAAGTAACTTCAGTGAGTTCACCGAGTAACTCAATCTTGTCACTTCGTAATCTTCACAGAACTAACAAAACATTATCATTTACTACTAGAATATTATGTATGTGTCACTTACATAAAATTAAATGGACTGTGTAACATTAAATAACTGAACATTCTTACCAAAACACAATGTTAGGTATTTGCGCATTATGTTATACTTATCCAGCTGTACCATCCTCATCTAGTGTGCAATCATAAGTTTGTGTTATTGTAGATGCGAAACATCACTCATGCTATCTTGGCCATGCCTTTTCTCAAGTTTTAATCGCATTTCTTCATTGCGTTTTCAATCCAAGATAACCACACTCAATGACCTTGAAAACTGAAAGAAAATACTAAAGATGGGGAAGTGAGCTGCCCCTTTTCCGACACGCCGACCAATTCATTGTTACACAATTAAACCGGCACTACAAAAGGTGTTTTAAACCATTATTTGTAACTTTTTGTTGAGGTTTAACATTCCGTTTAACATAAGTAGTCATTTTCTTCTTTTATCACAGTTCTTTGTGGACTATTGTATTTACAGGTTCATTTCACTTCTGTATTGTTAGACTAAAACACCTTTTACTTATTAAACAGTCCTTTTAATTCGATATTTTACAAATTACAATGCGAGAACACATAAACGCCGATCTACGCGCGAAAACGATCTGTCAAAAAGTGCCGGGTAGTGTTGCGCCACACCGCGTGGACTGGTAGTGTTGTACCAATTGTGTCGTTGATCGATTTTCTCTTAACACTACAAAGAAAACTCAATAAGTAACATCATGGCAGAATACCAGCGCTGCAGTCTGGTACTGCAGCAATATGCTGAGTCAGCGCCAATTTGATTGGCATGATACAGATAACACGGTGTAAAATAGTTTTATGAAATTATTTGTTTCTGTTTCTTACTCTGTTTACTTCATTGTTTGCTTGCTGATTCATGTTTACTTGTATGTTTGTTGTTTGTCTATTACTGTGTTGTGCTGTTTTATGTCAATTGAATAAAGTGTCAATCTATCTATCATAAAATCAATTAATTAGCACTTCACACTGTAACTTTCTGCACTAAAGTTTCCCTCGTATGGTTTGTTTGCCCAAACCGGAAATCGAACCCAGAAACCGTCGATTCACAGGCTGTGTAACTCTACCACTCAACCAAACTTCCAACAAAAATTAAGAAAGGATCTTTTATACAAAATATCTCATAAATCTCAATCCGGTCCTTTTATCAAATGCTACGTACTCACTCATAGACATAGAAAAAATAAGTTAAATATCAACACTGTCTAGGGATATTGCTTAATTTTTCATACAAAAAGGTGTGTTTGAGAAGCTATAAAAGCATACTCGAGACACATGGAGGGATATAATTTTAAGGTGAGCAAGTGTTAAACCTGAATTTTCAATTTTCGTCAATGAATTTTGTTTAAATTGTTTTTTTTAAACGTGTAGAAAATAAAAATGCACCAGTAATTTTTTATAAGTTTATAATGGTAACACTGTGTAAGACAAGGATGCAAGAATTGCAGGATGACAGCTCTCTCTCTCTTCCATTGTAAGCCATTGTGAATGTGTTTTCTGAAAATTAAAATTAAAATTAATTGCCTATTTCTCTAAGGTTAGGGACAAAACCTCCTGTAAAAGGTTATGTGCCCAGCGCCCAGAACCTGGAAGAATAGGATTGAAGATCCGTATTGCGGTAAAAGTGATCGGTAAAATAAAAGTTTGCGGTTCAAGCAACAAGTTTCAACTGTTCAAAGATGGAGGGCAACGCGTGTGTGAGTACCAGCGTCGCAACAAATATAAATCACATAAGGCTGGAGGGAGCACAAAATTGGAATACTTGGAAGTTCCAAATAAAGGTGTTGTTAAAAGCCCACAATGTTTATGGGGTCATCGACGACAAACTTAGTAAAGAAGATTCAAAATGGCTACTGGCCGACGCGAAGACGCAGGGCATAATGGTTACCAGAATGTCGCCTTCAACAATTTTACATGTACAAAAGTGTGAGACTGCCAAAGAAATGTGGAACAAACTAAGTACAATCTTTGACCAAAACTCAGAATTGTCACTACACTTATTGCAACAAAAATTCTTTGAGATAAAACTGGAAAATCAGGATATAACCACATTTATCTCCGAAGTGGAGGACTTAGCTCTCAAAATAAAAATGGCCAAAGGATCCCTATCAGACAGCATGATTGTGACCAAAATAATATTATCCCTGGAAGTACGTTACAGGCATTTTATCTCAGCCTGGGATTCTGTGCCCACCGAAAAACAAACTCTTTCTGAACTAACTGCCCGTTTAATTATAGAAGAGCAAAGGAATAAACAATCTAATGATACAACAGCGCAAGCATTTAAAACGAATACAGTAAGAAAATGTTTTAAGTGTGGTAAACCGGGACACACAAAAATCAATTGCAGAAACATACAGAACAAAAGTTATTGTTCAAAATGTAAAAGGACAGGACATGAAATAAAAGATTTTTGGTTCAATAATAAAGAAAACAAGAATGTTTGCCCAAAGTCTAAGAAACCAGGCCATCAACTAAAAGACTGTTGGTTTAACAAAAATAAAAAACAAATCGACGAAAGTGATAAAAGAAATGCCTTTATAACAAGTGTTGATAGCAGTGATAAATGGTACATGCACTGTTAAAAATTATGTAATTTTACATTCAAGAAAATTACATAATTAAGTAGAATGTACTGAAAAAAGGTGAAAAATTAACTAAAATTGTGGGAAACTACATAATTTTCTACAATTTTACAGATTTTATTTAAAATGTCATATTTTTATGTAATTTTCTTTTATTTTTATGTAATTCTACCTAAATTGTGTATAATAACATAACAATTTGTATTTATACTCATGGGTTAGGGTTATTACAGCAGCAAATCAGTAAGTATACATTAAATAAGTGTGGAAATGCAGCAATAAATGTGGCATTCCATAAATTAAGGAACATTACAAAATTATGTAATTTTAAAATTCATTACAAGTAGTTTTAAATAAAAAATTCTGTAAAAAATTACATATTTTTTAGAAATTTTACATATTTTTATCGGAAATTACTTTGATGTAATTTTCGATTATTGCTATGTAGGTAATTGTACACGCGGCCACACATCAAGTTGTCCAAACCAGAATAAACAGGACTTGCACGCTGTCATACGCCATACACCAGCGATCTGTCCGAGTTCCGTTTATATATTGGTTTTAGGTAACTTGATGTGAGGCCGTCTGTACATAAAATGAGTATAAAAACTGAATTATTTGTATCTTTACACATGAATTGTGGTAACTGCATGAGCAACACTTAAAAGTTTGTTAAATATACTTTTGAAAAGTGTGAAATAGCAAAAATTCACTTAGTGTTCTACATAAATTCAGGAAAAGTACATAATTATGTAATTTGACCTTAGTTGTGAGTAATTTTCAATTAAAAATTCTGTAAAATGCTACACAGTTCTGAGTAAAATTCCATATATTTCTTAAAATCCAAGTTTTGTTTTTCTAATTTTCTTTAATTATTATGTATATGTACCCAAAATATGTATAATAACAGAATAGTTTGTACTTTTACACATGGGTTAGGTTTTTTTACAGAGCAATACATAAAAAATTGAGTGAAATAGCAAAAATTTACTTGGCGTTCTGCATAAATTCAGGAAAAGTACATAATTATGTAATTTGACCTTAGTTGTTAGTAATTTTCAATTAAAAATTCTGTAAAATGCTACACACTTCTGAGTAAAATTCCATATATTTCTTAAAATCCAAGTTTTGTTTTTCTAATTTTCTATAATTATTATGTATATGTACCCAAAAAATGTATAATAACAGATTAGTTTGTATTTTTACACATATGTTAGGTTTGTTTTGAGAGCAATACATAAATAACTGAGTGAAATAGCAAAAATTTACTTGGTGTTCTGCATAAATTCAGGAAAATTACGTAATTATGTAATTTGACCTTAGTTGTGAGTAATTTTCAATCAAAAATTCTGTAAAAAACCGGACAAGTGCGCGTTGGACTCGCGTGCGAAGGGTTCCGTAGCACTATCTTGAAAACCCAAAAAAAAAAACTAAATAAAAAACTACTAGGTAACTAGATCTCGTTCAAACCAATTTTCGTTAATAGTTTTTATCGTAATGTACATCATATTAAGGAAGTTAGAGGGGGGAACACAAATTTTACAACTTTGAAAGTGTCTCTCGCGCAAACTATTCAGTTTAGAAAAAAATGATATTAGAAACCTCGGTATCATTTTTAAAGACCTATCCATTGATACCCCACACATATGGGTTAGATTTTAAAAAAAATTTTGCGTTACAGTTGTTCTAAGTAATGGGGACCCCAATTTATTGTTTTTTTTTCTATTTTCGTGTGAAAATCTTCATGCTAGGTACTTACAGAATTCATCTACTTACCAACTTTCAATAGTATAACTCTTATAGTTTCGGAGAAAAGTGGCTTTGTGACATCCGGATGGACGGACAGACAGACAGACATGACGAATCTATAAGGGTTCCGTTTTTGACATTTGGCTAAGGAACCCTAAAAACTACCTACTCAATTGTCAGAAAAATTCCATAAGTAAATTTTATTTTTCTATTTTTAATGTTTATGTAACTTCAGGGGAAAAATTATTAAATAAAAAATACATTAATTAATATTCTGCTTTTTTTATTAAACTAAAATAATATTTGTACAGATATTTATTGGGGAATTATAAAACAATCAAATAAAAAATGACTTAGCGACTGATGATGACATACTGTTTTAATAACTTGAGCGATATGAATTTGAGTAAGCCAAAAATTAATCAAACTAACGACGAATATTGATTGTTAATAAAATCCAGAACGAGCTTACAAAAAGTGGGTTGTGATAAATCTATTTGAGATATTAAAATTATATCCATGCAACTAGTGAGCGACAGAAATACAAAGAGGCCAACTTCAATAATAAGATAGATTCAATTTTTCCAATTGAGGTTTCACATAACGAACTACTAACATTTGGCATGTAGGTTTTTTATGAGGTCTAGGGGAGCACTAAGAAAAATTTTTCCAAAACTCACCCTCTAAAGGGGTGAAATGGGGGTCGGAAGTTTGTATGAAGAAACAAGATTTTCCTAAAGTACATAAAAACTACTAGACTGATTTTCATGAAACTTTCCAGCAATATAGCTTAGGCACAAAAATAACACATAAGCTACATATTTTATAACACTGTTGGGCAAAACCTGTAGTCCACGCTAGTTTAAGATAAAATGCTGCTCAGTCTATAAAAAACCTTTGCCAAATATTGAAAAAAATGCAGGACGTAACGTTGACACTCAAACAAATATTAGGTTGCTCAAATATTATGAAGCTTCTCATTTTGTATTTTAAGTAAATCAAATTAATGTTTGTAAGTTGCTGGTCTGTGGATTTCTCGTCATTCGCAGTGAGTCGCTCACTTGGTAATACTGTAAGTTAAATTAATTATTTTTGACACTTAAAACTGTAATTTATAGTCACTTGTTTTAATACTACCCATATTTATTTAGCACTTCTTTCTTAAAGTAATTATTGACCAAGCGAGCAAAGCGTCTCTGTTTCAGCTTGGACGAATTTGCTTTTGTACGTAAGTTTGTAAGGATGTTTGTTCTCCCCTTCACTTCACTTCACTTCTTGTTACGAGTATGACACACTCACACATTCTTTCTTCAATGTTGCCACTGCAGTCAATTTTCATGTTCGCCTTATACTGCACTCGTTTCATTGCTGTTTTACGAATCCTTCTTAATATGTGTGCTCCCCTGCTGTAGCTGCTCTAGTTACATTTAGATACCTAGACTCAAAAAGTCTTTGCCCTTCTTCAGGGCTCTTATTATTATTATTATTATTTAAATCTTTATTTGCACACACATAAATATAAACTGACAAAAACAAACAAAAATAAGAAAGTGTACAGAAGGGCGGCCTTATTGCTAAAAAGCAATCTCTTCCAGGCAACCTTGGGGTAGAGGAGAAATAATAAGAAGGTAAAACAGAAGCGGGTGGTGTAAATATTAATGATTAAAAAATAAATAAATAAAAATAAAAACTTAGTAACTATTTAAAATACGTAGAAATAGAAATCAAATATAAGTATATAAAATAAATAGAAGTATATACCTACCTATAACAATATATATATATACATACATACATACATACATACATACATACATACATACATAGCGTAAACAAAAGGACGAGAGAAAGACCAGTTGATAAAATAAAAGACAATTATATTTTAAGGAAATGCGTTTAGGCTCTTGTCGAATTCCAAGAAATAAAACCTTTATAACTGGTGACAGCTTCATGCTACTGTTCTGGTCGTGATAATCGTAGGTAGACTGGTAGTAATATGTAATACCTATTATTTGATCTTCGTCGTTCGCATATAAAAATTATTCTCTGTAAAAAAAATATCAATCCACTGTAATTTACAGGTTATTATACGACGGTCAATAAAAAAACATTGAAAGAGATAAGGAGCATTAACCTTTTAAAACAGAATCTGATTGTAATATTTTATTAACTTTAATTTAATACTTACATTTTTCACGATTTGTTGAAAAAAATAAAAAGAAAGCGAAAGCTTTTCACTCCAGCTACGGCTACACACAACGCGATATTTGCAAAAAAAAAGGGTACCTGAAACTTTTCAGTACAACTATGGTAATCTTAAACAAAAGAGGTTTTATATGTTTTTAATTATTTACAAACATTTGTCTACGTATCAAAAAGTACTGCCAGGTAAAATAAAGTGTTCCAAATGAAAATGGGCGATAATGTATGGAGCTTGGTCCAAGAAGCCACACTGGTAAGACTAGTGGGAAATGGAAGTACATACCTGTCCTATGAATCTGGCAAAATATTATCAAAATCCGTGTAATTTTTTTTTATGGACATGTTAATTTTCCTAAGAATATTACTTCGCTTTTAGCGTCGTGGTTATTTGGACACAGTCCAAAGCCGTACTTCCTTCCTGTTGTATGTACAGTCGGCCAAGGAGATACCTGCGCACTCCAATGCGAGTTCAACAAAATTAGAGTGCATGCGATTATAAACCTTAAGCTATGAATGGATTATTACAACTGACCGTACATAAGATGACTGTTATTATAAGGAATTTAGTAGGTGATAAGTCAATAACATATGCACGTTCCAAATAGTGGCTGTTTTTCTAGTGCAACTGATTAACCTGTTGTACTGTTGTGTGAACCTAAAATAACTTTTATTTTTAGGACTTTAGTAGGTAAGTAATAATAGTAATAATAGTAAGCAATAATACCTAACCTAACTTTAGTAGGTTCTCTGTCGTCACACTCTTGGCAGAGTGGTCGTGGTCGTCATGACAGGGGTGGTGGCAAGCTTTACAATTCGTCGCCATTTCTCTCATACTTTTGCTTGCCTCGTGCATTCGTAGAGTGGTCCATTCAGTGCAGTTTTTACTTGGTCAGTCCAGCGCATTGGTGATCTACCGCGCGCCCTCGTGCCCTCGATTTGCCCTGAACCACGAGTCGCTCTATAGACGTATCATCTCGATGCGTGATATGTCCAAAGAAAGTGAGAATACGACTTTGAACGATGGAAGAGAGACGCTGTTTTATATTCAGTTCTTCGAGGATTGAAAAGTTGGTTCGGAACTGTGACCAGGGTATGCGAAGCATTCGTCTCCAACATCACATTTCTAAAGCGTCTATCCTCTTTTTCTCATTTTCTCTTAAGGTCCATGTTTCAGCGTCATAAAAAAAAGGGAAACACTAGTGCCTTGACAAGTCGCATCTTAGTGGCCTTTGTGATGTTTCTGTTTCTCCATATTTTCCCTAGCCGATCCATGGCGGATCTGCTGATAGCCAGCCATACGCCGTTTGATCTCTTCCGCGCATCCACCACTGTTCAATATTAGCGCTCCGAGGTAGATGTATGATTGAACGACGTCACAATTCGCAATTTTCTTGATTTCAGGCGAGTTATTGTTGAGTCGATCCACAATCATAACCTTTGTCTTGCTGCGATTTATCCTCAAGCCGAAATCAAGGCTGACTTGTTCCATTTTGGATAGCAGGGATTCCATATTGCTGATACTTGTTGCAATGAGGGTTGTATCATCTGCGTAACGCAAATTAGATATTTTATAACCTCCTATTGTGACTTAGCCTGGTGTAATAAAGGTTAGACTGTCTAATTAGACTGACGCTCTGCAAATAAAAATAAGCCTTATGTCATACCTCATAAAGTTCAGTTTGCATTGTGCTTACAGCAGTTACTCTAAGATAGTCAGCAAATCGCGTGCTGCAAATTTCGTAGTCTAATAGGCCCTTTAATAGCCCATATCTAGGCTTCGATATAGTTTGGAGCTGAGCTGCCATTCTAACTATTATTGCTGTGAAAGTACTCTGTCCATCTAGCAAGGTTTGGTTGGTGTGCCCTTACTTTTGAAATGGCAAAAATTTTAGGCAATGTCATTTAAGCCAACCAAAAATTAATTATTTCACTATTTGTTCACTATTTGTCACTATTTCCGGTTATTGATATATAAGTAAAAACGTTCAATTCCGTGATGAGTCTTCTGGAATAATAATGATCATGTTTTATGCAGTAATTAAGTTCGTGTAGTGATAAAAATTCAAGTGATATTAGTGTTTCTGCTTCGTTTGGTACTGACAAAGATTCGCACGGTTGTGCTTCTCGCCGCCAGTTTTCGTTGTAAAACAAAACAATATCGGTTTTACGCGGAACATGAGGAGCCTGGGTTAAAGTTAAAACAAGATATAAAAAATTAAATGAAGATTTCGGCCAAAAGGACTAGAATCCAGGCTAAGAACTAATTAAAAAAATAAAAGTAGCTGGCTTTGCGGAGCGTCCAGAGTTTGCTGTTTACAATATGTATGTCGGAGACAGGTCGAATTCCAATAGCAATATGCTGCGTCATAGCAAGCGCACGAAGCCCTGTGATTGGCTGAAAGTTATAAACTCGCCATTTAATAGTACCTAGGCTTGGTGTGCTAGGACGGAGCCTGGGAGCGAGGGTACAGACACTTCTCGGACGACGACACAAGTGAACGGACGTTACTCCCAAGAACTGTCCCCGCTATAACCAGAGTCCCCAGTGCTTGTGTTGCGAATATCTTACTTTTACTATAATAGACTATTAAACTGTGTGTGTTAAAATGAACTATTAAAATTGTAAATAATTCATCTGAAATACTTACTCGATTTACCTACTAATCGCCCACTCTCAAAGCCGTTAATCTCCGAAATCAGAAGTGGGATTCAATCGAGTAGTAAGATGTCGCGTAGTAAAAAAAACGGAAGTGACGCGCAGTGGCGGCAAATACTAGAGGCGCAAAATGAACAAATGCGCTTACTCATCGATGCTTTAAATCGGCCACCACCATCAGCCACCGCCAAGAAGAATGTGGTATTTCCAGAGTTCGACCCTGACAAGCGTGATACAAACGCGTTGTCATGGTGCACTACGGCCGACGTCTGCATGGCCGACGCCCCGCTTGAAGGTAGCCAGCTGGTTGTAGCTGTCAGCAAAGCGCTGAAAGGACCAGCTTCGACGTGGCTCTCACAAATAATTTATCAGGGCATAACTTGGCTAGAATTCAAAGAATTGTTCATCGCAAGATTCGCCTCGGAAGAAACCATGGCTGCCCCGCTAATCAAACTTGCCTCCGATAAACCAAATGAGAAAGAAACCTACGGAGCCGTATCATGTCATCACTTATGAATCGTTTCAAGAATGTGGACACTGAACGTATCATGGTATCAGTTGTGCTGGCACACATGGCACAGATGGACCAAAAACTCCAACATCTTGCCTTTACAACGGATATTACATCACGTTCCAAACTGCAGAAGGAAATGCAAGCGTTTTCTTACCTGAAACGCAAGGCGCCTACCGCGAATGATAAAGATGATCCCAAGCACCCCAGAATGACTACCGCCTCAATCAAATGTTTAATCTGCGGAAGACTCGGGCATAAACAAGCTGAATGCCGACAGAAGAGCAAGGAGATGAAGAAGACGCCTGCCGCTACCACCAGCGCGACCCTTGTACGCGCAAGTCCGCGCCCTTCCACCAGTGGAGAGGTGGTTTGCTATAAGTGCAGTGCCCAGGGTCATATCGCGAGCCGCTGCACTAGTCAAGCTGCCTCCACCAGCACAGCAGCCAAGACCGAGAGACGTGTCAACATATGCGAGGTCGAGCCCCCAGCTGGAACTGTAAAACACCTCGGTAAGCAATTTGAGTTTCACTTTGATTTGGGTGCCGAATGCTCTTTGGTTAAAGAAAGTGTGGCATGTAATTTGTCTGGGAAACGTTTTAACAACGTAGTATCCTTACTTGGTATAGGTAATAAGAAAGTAATAAGTACCGAACAAATTTTGTGTTCTGTTGATATTTGCGACTATCCAACTGAAATCTTATTTCAAGTTTTGCCTGACATATACCTTCGTAGTGCTATAATGATTGGCCGTGAAATCTTACATAAAGGGTTCATTGTTAACATTGGTTTGAATGAGTTCACGATAACTAAGTCATGTGCAATAAATTCCTGCTCAAACTCGAATCAAAACAAACGAAAACAGGTAGTTAATTTTGAGAATATAAGCATGGACTGTTCACCCGACGCTAAGCGAACACTTTTTAATTTGTTAGAATTATATTCCGACAGCTTCACATATCACTTTCTAACTACGCGCGTGACGACAGGTAAATGTGATATTCGTTTGGTTGATCCAAGTCTCACCGTACAGAGACGTCCATACAAGTGTTCTCCTGCCGAAAGTGAAATAATGCGCGAACGAGTAAATGATCTGTTAGAAGCGGGCATTGTTAGGCCAAGCGAGTCCCCATTCGCAAGTCCCGCGCTATAAGTTGAAAAACAAGACGGCAGTAAGCGCATGTGTGTGGATTACAGAGAGCTAAATAAAAATACGGTCCCAGATAGGTACCCACTGCCTTTGATTTCAGATCTTATTTCTCGCTTACACGGTGCTAAATTCTTTTCAAGATTAGATTGTGCTAGCGGGTTTCATTTGATCCCAATGAGTCATGAGTCGGTTGAGCGTACCGCATTCATAACACCTTTTAGGCAATACGAGTACTTAACGATGCCGTTTGGTCTACGTAACGCGATCTCGGTTTTTCAAAGAGCTATTGTTCAAGCTTTAGGTGAGCTAGCGTACACTTACGTTATTGTTTACGTTGACGATATTTTAATTATATCTGAGACAGAGGAAGAAGGGCTAGATAGGTTACGTATAGTTCTGGATATTTTAACAAAGGCGGGATTTTCCCTGAATTTAAAGAAATGTTCGTTTTTAAAGACGCGTGTTGAGTTCTTGGGCTACGAGGTTGAAGCGGGAGAGATTAAACCTAACAAACGCAAGATTGAGGCATTGTCAGCGTTGCCACCGCCCGAATCAGTAACCCAGCTTAGACAGTTTATAGGTCTAGCTTCATATTTTCGCCAGTTTGTACCTAACTTTTCTCGTCTCATGACACCGTTACATAGGCTTACCACAGGCAAGTGCTCTTTCATTTGGAAAGACAATCACAGATTCGTCAGCAGGTTATTTCTATTCTTACTAAGGAACCGGTATTAATGATTTTCGATCCCCGTTTCCCTATATAGCTTCACACTGATGCTAGCGCAGACGGGTATGGTGCTATGTTATTGCAAGAAGTAGATGGCAAGCGCCGCGTAGTGGGTTATTTTAGTAAACGTATCTCCCCGGCAGAGTCTAAGTACCACTCGTATGAATTGGAAACACTAGCTGTAGTTAACGCAGTAAAGCATTTCCGATCATATTTGCACGGAAGGAAATTTACGGTAGTGACCGATTGTAACTCGCTGAAGTCTTCTCGTGATAAAGTTGATCTTACCCCGCGAGTTCACCGTTGGTGGTGTTTTTTACAGTCGTTTGACTTCAATATAATTTATAGGGCCGGAAAACAAATGGGACACGTAGATTTCCTATCCCGCAATCCCCTATCGCGCGACTTTATTCAACGATCGCCGAAGGTAGCTCAAATGCAAGTTAATTTGACAGAGCTCTCTGAAAACTGGCTACTAGCAGAGCAGCAGAGAGACGACGATATTCAAAAACTTATCTCGGAGATTAACGAGGCTACAATATCAGATAACATAGCGAAGACATACGAACTACGTAAGGGAGTTCTTTATCGTAAAGTTCAGCGTAACGGTCGTACTAAATGCTTACCTATCGTACCTAAGGCACTGAGGTTATCTGTTGTTAACAATGTGCACGAATCAATTGTTCATTTAGGATGGGAAAAAACATTAGAAAAGCTGTACGATCATTATTGGTTTGAGGGCATGGCTCGTTACGTACGTAAGCTTTTAAGTAACTGCGTAACTTGCAAAGTGGCAAAAGGTAAGTCGGGTAAAGTTCAAGCAGAGCTTCACCCAATACCCAAAGTCACTGTACCATGGCACACGGTACACATTGATGCAACAGGGAAACTCAGTGGAAAGAGTGATAAGAAGGAATACGTATTCGTTCTGATTGATAATTTCACAAAGTTTTGTTTTTCTCAACTATACTAAAAATATTGATGCGAAGAGTAGCATAAAGGCGATTAAAAACAGCGTTTCCCTTTTCGGTGCTCCAGTTCGAATTATTGCGGATCAAGGTCGCTGTTTTGCAAGTCGCGAGTTTAAGGAATTCTGTGATAGTAAAAATATTAATTTACATTTAATAGCTACGGGATCATCACGAGCTAATGGGCAGGTTGAGAGAGTCATGAGCAGTCTAAAATCAATGTTGACTGCGGTACACATGAGTGAAGATAGATCTTGGCAAGACGCGTTAGATGACGTACAACTAGCACTTAACTGTACGGTTAATAGAGTCACCCAGGCAAGTCCACTTGAACTTATGATAGGGAAAGTAGCGCGCCCTTTAGATTTAATGGCCAGTAATGATGTCACTACTGAAGTGGATATTACAGAAGTTAGAAAACACGCCGCACAACAAGTTGAGAAGTCGGCTCAATACAATAAGTCTCGTTTTGATGCAACAAAAGCTCAGATTAAAAAGTTTTTAGTTGGAGATTACGTTTTGATTGAAAATGAGGAACGCAATCAAACTAAGTTAGATGCTAAGTTTAAGGGCCCATTCAAAATAGTAGAGTTCTTAGACGGCGACAGGTACACTTTGAAAGCCTTAAATTCGAAGCGTACCTATAAGTACGCACATGATAGGTTGAGGAAAATGCCAGAGGGTCAAGTACCATTAGAATTAGATAACAAGGAGTCCGGAGTAGAGAGTGAGTGAGACAAAGCGTGAGGTTCTCAGTCCGGTTGGTCGACCGTACCAGAGGCTTCGCTGTAGCCGTAGTCCGTTAGAAGTCGGAATCTGCTTTGAGTAGACCGTGGATACGCGGTACGCAGGGAGCTCTGGCGAAGGTCGGGTCTCGAGGAGACCGTAGAGTCATAGGGTTGACTCGGCGAACCCAGGTGGGGAGTCGCGTATGTGGGAGGCTATGTGATAGCCCTAGGCCACGGATGAGATACCGATCTGATTTGGTTTCATGGTTTATTTAGTAATGTCTCATGATGGTTCTGTTTGATGCCGTAAGGCAGTAAAGTGATGGTACTTGGTTGCTCTGTTATTTTTGCTTAGGCTACATGAAAGTTTTGAATTCTGAATTTGAAACACAATATAAAATAAAATTGAGTTGAGAGGGAAGAAAAGTTTCTGTTGAGATAGGTCAGGATAGACCGAACGAAATACTGTGCTTGTTTTCCATTGTTCCAGGATAGACACACGAGGACGAGAGTCAGCGCAGGATGGCCGTGTCGGAGACAGGTCGAATTCCAATAGCAATATGCTGCGTCATAGCAAGCGCACGAAGCCCTGTGATTGGCTGAAAGTTATAAACTCGCCATTTCATAGTACCTAGGCTTGGTGTGCTAGGACGGAGCCTGGGAGCGAGGGTCCAGACACTTCTCAGACGACGACACAAGTGAACGGACGTTACTCCCAAGAACTGTCCCCGCTATAACCGGAGTCCCCAGTGCTTGTGTTGCGAATATCTTACTTTTACTATAATAGACTATTAAACTGTGTGTGTTAAAATGAACTATTAAAATTGTAAATAATTCATCTGAAATACTTACTCGATTTACCTACTAATCGCCCACTCTCAAAGCCGTTTCTCCGAAATGTAAGTAAAATATTCATTACCTAGGTAGTGTACCTATCTTATCTTGAAAGTATAAATGCTAAAAAGACCCACTGACCAATAAATGATTTCTCTGATTTTCTTGATTTTCTCTGGATGGTAGTATTTCTTCTCTTACAAAATGGCGTCGCCTTATGAGCATTTACATTAACTCGTGAAAAGCATTCGTACAACACCTTGGTTTGTTATCTTATGTATGTAAGTAGTTTTGTTATCTGACTCAGATCATTTCACATAGGTACCTACTTAATTTGTTCTTTTTGCAGAGGCCAAGTAACCTCTACAGAGATCCTACAAATAAGACTCGAAGTAAGTTAATTTCCTTCACAAGGAGGATGCTCAGGGCCCTGATTGTGTAAAACGGATAGGAATACCTAATGAAAGCGGTAATATCATACAAGTATCCGTTCCAACTATGAATTTTTGACATAAAATGTATGAAATTATCGCTGTCATTATTACTATTCATTTTACACAATCAAGGCCCAGTATTTTGTTAGCAATTATGTGCCGCTTTTAGAGGTTGATAAAATGCGTAAAACGGTTAGCCCATAAGTTCACTCCAACGCACTATAAAAGGCGTGCAATTTTTCAATAAAAATCGAAAATTATTCTAAGTCCCATAGGCAGCCCCCATAAGTGCACCTCAATAGGCAGCCGGCATAAGTGCACCACAGGTAGAAATGCATTTGCAGGCGTCAACTAAGTATTTATTTTATTCTCATTATTCTTTTATTTTGAAACTTCATTTTATAGTACATTTTTAATTCAGGGAGGAATGCCGATTCTTAAATTGTGGTCAAGCGACCATAAATTGAAAAAAGCTGTCTGTGTGCCCGAATTAAACATAGACCAAATACTTGCAAAGGGTAAATATAAAGTTGCCCTTAGATGATCATGTAGCATGATCATGCATTATTTTTATTAGAAAAATATATTATGTATTTTGCAGTATTTTTGCCTCCGTGCTTACAAAAATATATGAAAACCATGTTATTGAGCAGCAAATAAATTTGTTTATGTTGTATTTTTCTAAACTAAAATAATGCATGATCATGCTGTATGATCGAGTAGGGGCAACTTAAGAAAAGATAAACTCATGGTTTTCAGATCCCAAAAGAAATGTATTAGAGCCATTTGTAATTTAAGAAAGACTGATTCATGCAAACCTTATTTTAAGAAATTAAATATTTTTATTCTGACATGTCTATATATATTTATGAATGTTCTGTGTTTGCTAGATGTAACCTAGGATTATTTGACTTCCATACTAGATTAAGATTAAAGAATAGAATGAAATTAACAAATAATAACACCGCATTATTGCATAAAAGTGCTTATTGTAGAATTCCACACATTTTCAATAAATTGCCAGAATCGTTGCGAGAGTGTAGCAATTTGAATATGTTTAAAAATAAACTTCGCAATATTTTAATTAATAAATCATATTATAGTCTTGACGAATATTTTAATGACATTATTATATAATTACTATTAGAATTGAATTGTTAATTACTAATATATTTTAATTTAATTTATTTTGTATGGAGATGTTTTTGGAATGGTTTATTTTAATTAAATTGTTATAAATATCGATATACTATTACTATTGTAACAACTCTAATGTGTATGGTGTTGTATGGAATGTGTATGGGATGTGTATGGCGTTGTATGAAATATGTATGGTGTTGTAAAATGTTCGGTGTTGTATAGAATGTGGTGTTGTATGGAATATGTGTGGTGTTGTGTCTAATGTGTATGGTATTGTATGATGTTGTATGAAATTTGTTTGGTGTTGCATGGAATAGGTAGGGTGTTGTATGGAATATGTTTGGTGTTGTATTGAATGTGTACGTTGTGGTAGGTATTGAATGTGTACGGTGTTGTATGGAACGTTTATGGTGCTTTATGGAATGTGTATGGCGATGTATGGAATGTGAATGGTGTTGTAAGGAACGTGTATGGTGCTTTATGGAATGTGTATGACGATGTATGGAATGGGTATGGTGTGGTATGGAGTGTGTATGGTGTTGTAGGGAATACAGGGTGATAAAGAACTCCATAGCTATATTTAAAATCCTGAACCAGTATCACTTTCTGAACACATTTGTTTTTTTTGAAAAAACAATGTAGAGTTTTTTTCCATAAGTTTTTTTTTTTCACCAAAACGTAAACACCACCCGGGTACGCCCCCCAGCGCTTCCCGCACCTCTCGCATGCCTGGTGTACGAGTAATGTCTACGTTTAGGCAAAAAATAAAAAATTCACATTCAAAAAACGTCGTAAAAAAAATTTTGTTTTTGTCATAAATGTGTTCTGTAAATAATACTGGCTTAGGATTTTGAATATAGCTAGGGAGTACAGTTTCACCCTGTATACAGGGCTTTAGGTAAATGACTTTCAACCTCTCGGGTGGTAAATCAGTCCATGAAACTGAACAATTTTCCCAAGAAACAAAGGTCGAAATATGAAAAAATATTTTGACTTCCCATACAAACTGCATCAGCTGATAGCGCTGTATGGGAAGTCAAATTTTTTTTTTCATATTTCGACCTTTGTTCCTTGGGAAAGTTGTTCAGTTTCATGAACTGATTTACCACCCGAGAGGTTGAAAGTCATTTACCTAAAGCCCTGTATAGGGTGTTGTATGGAATATGTAGGGTGTTGTAGGGAATATATAGGGCGTTGTAGTATGAATGGAATATGTACGGTGTTCTATGGAATATGTAGGGTGTTGTAGGGAATACATAGGGTGTTGTATGGAATATGTATGGTGTTCTATGGAATATGTAGGGTGTTGTAGGGAATATATATAGGGTGTTGTATGGAATATGTATGGTGTTCTATGAAATATGTAGGGTGTTGTAGGGAATATATAGGGTGTTGTATGGTATGTGTATGGTGTTTATGAAATGTGTATGACGTATGAATTGCCGTCCCTCAGCTTTGCATGGGTAGTGCAAGTTGTGGCAAAAATGCCGAAAAAAAATACTGGACAAAAAATATGAAGATGTATTTATTGTTTTTGTTTCAGCTAAAGAAAAGAATATTTATGGCACTAAAATTTTCCTATTAGATGGTACAGAAATAGAAGATAATGATGTTTTAAGAGAATACCAAAATGAGGTTCTTATTTTAGCAAATGAGGAATGGGATAAGATTGAAAAGACTTCTTCAGTGGCGTCTCACATAACTGCATCGGAGAGAAAAATGATGTGACCTTGCAGCAATTAATAGCCAAATATTTTAAAGAAGATTTATCATACATCTATATGAAATATGAGGTTGGTACTTGTTGTTCAAATATACCATTACTTTTGGTTAAATTGGTTTTAGTGAAACTTATTTCAAAAATAATTACTAAATGGTAAAAAAGCAAAACTGATAAATGCGGTGGTTTTGTTCTTGGTAAAGTTTTATTTTGTTTACTGCTTACTACTTTAACCTTTATTTTCCTAAAATAATTAAAAATTTGACTTAAGTAAGTCTTCTCGCCAAGGCGGGAACAACCGGCATTAATTTCATTTTATGTTTTCTTTTTAGGAACCGTTGACGAAGACCGATATTACTAGCCAAAGTAAGACCACAGCACCAAACATTGTTGCTTCTGGTATGTATTTATTTATTTATACCATTTTAAACTGGTCAAATTGACTTAGATTTTCATACAATTTACACACAATTCATTTTACTAAAAAATAAATTTTTATTTCTGTTGCTGGGTGTAGCGGCTTCTAATTTTTTTAACAAATTTTTTTTTTGTGTGAAGTCATATTTATTTATCTTGAAGGCCACTAAACATGGGCTGTTCATCGCAATTCATATTTTTACTCACTGAAAATTTTCATCCATAGGTATCGGCAATATTTCATACCTACTTGTAGAGAAAACTATTGTTTGCGAAGTCGGATCAAGTTCAGTTCTTCAAGTGTTATTTGCGACTTATTACAATTTCAACATGGCTTACCCGGTACAGTGCCAAAATACTTCAGAATTTCTTCAAAGGTTGGTTTTCAAAATTAATCCTAATGAAGGCAGTAAAGTGCGAAGAAGACGTATACTAAATAAAGTTTTATCGTTAATGGCTAAACTTAAACAGTTTTAAGTGAACCATCATGTTATTCACGTGCGATTATTGTGGCAAGGAGTTTCCTACTGTATTTACTTACAATGCGTTCTTACAGTTTGTCTATGTACGTACTTACCCAAGGCCAGAAGGCATTTGAATATAGCAGTCAGTAGGGGATCAAGTAGTTAGACACTATTTTTCGTAGCTTTTTGCCGATGAAAGAATGTATAACTACAATTATTATACCTAATAGATAAGTAGTTAGCATTTTGGATGCCCATCCATCACTCGTAGACCTAGATGCTTCTCGGGTACGTTAATTATACCTAAGAGGATGCCAAGAGTGGTTAAAGTAAAACAGTTAAATTTGTGTAGGCACAAATTTATAAGTATGTTTATATTTTTTTATTGGAATAAAATGTCATAATCATAATAATTATAAGTTTGAACCATAATCATAATAATAAGTTTGAAACGGTTAGGTTCTTACAGTATGTCAATGTACTTCCCCAAGACCATATAACAGTGAGTAGGGGATCAAGTATCTAGGCACTGTTTTCTTGTAGTATTTTTTGAAAACAGAAAACTGCCTAATTACTTGATCCTCTACTCTCTGCTATATGACCTTGGGTGAGCACTTAGACTGTAAGAACCTAATATAATATTCCTTAGAGGATGTTTAAGCAGTGAGTAAGAGGATCACGTAATTAAACAATATTTTTTGTAGTAATTTTAGCAGATGAAAAATTATGTAACAATTATTAAACCTAGATAGGTAGTTTATATGTACTTACCTGAATAAATTTTATGAATGTCCAATATTTGTTTTATTTTTCTCTTACGCAAATATTTGTTTTATTTTTCTCTTACCGCACCTATTTTGTAAAATTGCAGCAACTACACCTGTTTTTCAAAAAAAAAAATGTATTATCTATCACTGTTAAACTTATTTATATTCCAGAAGTGTTTAATGTTTACATGCCAGTTTTTACATTTCCATGCTATAATGTTAAATTACAGTAAGTAAATGAGTTTTCCAGGAAAATTTAAAATACCTTAATTGTCCTGGAAAACTGTTTTATTTACTCTAATCTTACATAATAGTATGGAAATGTAAAAACTGACAAGAATTTTTACATAAAACACTTCTGGAATATACATAAGTTTAACAGTGATAATACATTCGTTTTCCTGAAAAACACGTGTAGTTGCTGCAATTTTACAAAATAGTTGCGGTAAATTTACATAATACTTTCAGTAATTTTTCATAATACTTTCAGTAATTTCACATAATACTTGCTGAAATTTACATAGTACTTGCAGTAATTTTACGTAATATTTGCGGTAGTTTCACAAAATACTTCAGCAATTTCACATAATACTTTTGTAATTTTACATAATTGTATGAAAATGTACAAAGGCAACATGTAATAATTTTACGTAATTTTTGCTGTAGTTTCACAAAATACTTCAGCAATTTCACATAATACTTTTGTAATTTTACATAATTGTATGAAACTGCACAGAGGCAACATGTAATAATTTTACGTAATATTTGCAGTAATTTCACAAAATACTTCAGCAATTTCACATCTTCAACCTGTACAATTACATTATATTTGTGTTATGTAATTTTACATAACACAATGTAATGAGTTATGTAAAATTTTCGTTATGTAATTTTACATATTAGGGAACACATAGTTATTATGTAAAATTACATGTCATGTATTTTTACATAAATCAAATCTACATACCTTATGTAAAATTACATCTCTCATGTGAAACTACAAAATCATGTAAAATTACATAACTGTTTGGGCAACGAGAGTGGCCCTAACTTTTTATGTAATTTTCCCAGAAAATTTTTAACAGTGTGGACAGTGGTGCTTTAGAACACATGTGTAAGGATGTAAATCTCATGTTAAGGTACAGCGACTTTTATAAACCTAAAGATATCATGATTAGAGATGGTTCTGTTATTAAAGCACAAGGTCAAGGTGACATAAACCTGCTAGCCTACAATGGTAAAAAATGGATACTCACCACATTATATTCCGTCTTATATGTACCGGATCTCAAGGTAAACCTCTTTTCTATGAGTGCAGCATTAGACAAAGGATATAAGCTATTAACCACTTCATATGAAAGCAAGTTTGTAAAAGATGACGAGATATGCGCTATAGCAGAAAGAAAAGGAAAAATGTATTTAATGAAATTCCAATATGAGAAGGAAACAGCTTTTGTTGGTAAGTGTAACACAAATCTAATAGAATGGCATGCAAAACTGGGACATCAAGATATAAATCAAGTTATAAACATACTGAATAAAAACAATATAACCTATGAAAAAGGAATTGAACAAACATGTATACCTTGCATAAAAGGAAAGCAACATAGACTACCTTTCCCATCAAGTCAGAACAAAGCCAAATCACCGGGTGAAATAATTTACATCGATATAGGAGGACCTATTGAACAAACATCACTAGGAGGAGCAAAATTCTTCCTATTATTGAAAGATGATTTTACAAAGTATAGAAAAGTTTACTTTCTTAAAAATAAAAGTGACAGCGTCAAATACATAAAAGAATTTATAACAGGAACATTGTATAATCCCGGACATAAAATAAAATACGTACGTTCAGATAATGCAAAAGAGTTCTGCAGTAATGAAATGAAAAACATGCTAAATTCATTTGGAATACAACATCAAAGAAGTGTGGCTTATACCCCGGAACAAAATGGTTGCATAGAACGCGAAATGCGCACAATCGTTGAATCTGCTAGAACAATGCTAATAGATAGCAACCTAAATAAAAACTTATGGGCAGAAGCGATAAATACTTCTGTATTCTTGATTAATCGCACTGGAACGAGCAGAATTAAAGACAAAACACCATATAAACTGTGGTGGAACAAACCCATGTATAACATTTCTAATTTACAAGTATTTGGCTGTAGAGTGGGAGTACATATACCATCGCAAAAAAGATTAAAATTTGACAGCAAAGCCGAAATAGGTTATTTTGTTGGATATGGAGAAAGTGTAAATATCAAGGGATACAGAATTTACTTACCAGAGAAAAACGATGTGGAAACAAAAAAAGATATAACATTCATTAAAGAAGATAAATTAAAAGAAAAAGTAATTGAGAAGAAAACCAAAAATAAACAAGAAAATAAGAAAGAAATGATAGCATCTGATTCAGAAGAAAGCTTAGAAAGAACAGAAGAAAACCAAGTAAGAACAGAAGAAAACCAAGTAAGAACAGAAGAAAACCAAGAAAGAACAGAAGAAAACCCAGAAAGAATAGAAGAAAACCAAGAAGATCAATTTTATGAAGCTGAATCCACCCGTTCATCCGTCAACTCATTCCATGAAGAAGATGAAGAAACTCTCTTAGAAGAAGAAGAAACATTACATGAAGAAACAAGACAAACTAATCAAGAAAGACCTAAAAGAATGTTAAGAACACCTGCGTGGATGGAAGACTACGAAATCAACTATGAACCACACAATAATTTCCTGAGTATGTCACCTGAAGAACCAATAACCTACGAGGAAGCTATGAAGAGACCTGATAAAGCTAAGTGGGAGGAAGCTATCAAGAAGGAAATGAACATATTAGAAGAAAACAAGACATGGCAAGAAATTGAAGACCTTCCAGATGGCGTAGAAATCGTGAGTAGCAAATGGGTATTCAAGATAAAAGAAACAGAGGGAAACCCTATCTACAAGGCGTGACTGGTGGCTCGTGGCTTTGAGCAAAAGAATTGTGATAACAATACCTATGCACCTGTGGCGAAGATGACAACTTTCCGAACCCTGATGGCAGTAGCTGCACAAAAGAAACAACCCGTACGTGACCGGAGCCTTCTTCTATGGAGACATCAGTGAAACCGTCTTTATGAGATTACCTAACAATACAATATGTAAGTTACAAAAATCTATTTATGGTCTTAAAAAATCCCCTAAATACTCAAATACCAAATTTAATGACTTTATGACAAAAAAAAATTTGAAAGGTCTAAAAATGATTCATGTTTGTATAAGAAAAGAGAAGTTGATGACTATGTCTATGTTCTATTGTTCGTAGATGATTTACTATTTTTTGGAAATAATAAAAATAAATTAAACTCATTCAAAAATGCCTTATGTCAGAACTTTAAAATGAAGGATTTAGGTTTAGCCAGTAACTATCTAGGAATAAATATTAAACAGGATCTTAATAACTATGTAACTGTAATAAACCAAAAGAAATACTTACTAAAATTACTAGAAAAATATCAAATGACAGACTGTAAAAGTGTATCAACCCCTATTGAACAAAACTTCAATTTTGATTTACTAAAAAGAGACAAACGAGAGTCTGCAGCGATAGAAATGAACTGTAGAAGTTTGATAGGCAGCTTATTATATGCTTGCAATACAAGACCTGATCTGTCAGTTGCTGTAAGTTTCTTGAGTAGATACTTGCATTGTGCTAGTAAAGCACTATATCAATGTCTAAAAAGAATATTGCAATACATCAAAGGCACTATTAATTTGTCTTTAAAATATATGTACAATCAAACAAAAACATTACAGGGTTACAGTGATGCAGACTGGGCAGGAGATGCTAGGGACCGAAAATCAACCTCAGGTCAAATTTTTTTTTTCTGAATCTCCTATTTCATGGGGAACTAAAAAGCAGTCATGTGTGTCACTTTCATCCTGTGAAGCTGAATATGTAGCATTGACTTTTACTGTTTCAGAAGCATTATGGTTGAGCAAGTTATTGTATGACTTTGACTATAAAGTTAAATGCAATTTCAGAAGCATTATGGTTGAGCAAGTTATTGTATGACTTTGACTATAAAGTTAAATGCAATGTTTTCGAAGATAACCAAAGTGTAATTAAAATTCTAGAAAATAATGATAACATGAGGCTCAAGCATATGGATATTAAATATCATTGGTTAGCCGATAATGTAGCCAAAGGATTAATCACTATTAAATACATAAGAACAAATTGTAATATTGCTGATATGTTTACAAAAACATTAGGTAAGCAACAGTTTACTAAACTTAGAGATTTTATATTGGATTAGTTATCAACCGACTTCAAAAAAGGAGGAGGTTCTCAATTCGACTGTATTTTTTTTTGTATATTTGTTACGCGATTACTCCGGCAATTATAAACCGATTTGAATAATTCTTTATTTGTTCGAAAGAGTATACTCCTGAAGAGGTCCCATATTAATTTTATCAAAAATGATTCAGCGCTTTAAAAAAAGAACAAAAACAAAAAATACTACAAACTAGAACATCATCTAAATAAATGAATGACATTTCTGCTTGTAGTTATCTGATAATAAGCATTGTAGTCCACAAAAAATACTAGATATCTACTTTGTGCGAACTGTTAGGATTGAAGTCGGTGACTCATACGTTTTTAACGTGGAAAATTATTTTAAAATTTAAGTTATTTAGGTCTAAGTTAAAATAGAGTGTCATCCATCTTTTAAAAATTAAAACTAAATTATTAAGATGTTATCAAACTTTGTTAAAGGGAAGTTTTAAAAGTTTTGTTAAGGGAAAATCCTTTTTTTTTTGTTGAATGTTTTATGTATTAAAATTACTGTTCAGGGGGTGTGTAGAAAATAAAAATGCACCAGTAATTTTTTATAAGTTTATAATGGTAACACTGTGTAAGACAAGGATGCAAGAATTGCAGGATGACAGCTCTCAATCTCTTCCATTGTAAGCCATTGTGAATGTGTTTTCTGAAAATAAAAATAAAAATTAATTGCCTATTTCTTTAGGGACAAAACCTCCTGTAAAAAAACGTGACGTAAACGAAAACAAAAATGCACTTTTTTCTGATTTTTGTATGAAAATGGTGGAGTTAGCGCAATTTTTTTTTTCATTTTAGTCACATTTTAAAAAAATTCAAGAAAAATAAAATTCATTGATAAAAATTGAAAATTCATGTTTAGCACTTGCTCATCTCAAAATTATATCACTCCGTGTATCTCGAGTATGGTATTATAGCTTCTGAAACAGACCTCTTTTGTATGAAAAATCATGCAATATTGATGTGTATATTTTTCTATGTTTGGCGTAAATAATAGAAAGAACTTGAGAAACATTGTAAGTGCCTATTCCATTCAAGGGTTGCCCTTGATTTTGATGGGATTCCATCAGATCCTGACTTGGTGACAATAAGACCACTTCTGGAGTATACTCTTTCGAACAAAAAAAAAAGAATGTTGAAAATCGGTCCAAATGGCGGAGAAATCGGTGAACATACATAAAATAAAGATATACAATGGTTTTAGATTTCGTAGTTTTCCTTTCATTTAATTAACCTAGTTTGTTAGAAAGATTTCATCCTTATAATTGACCCTAACGATCGACGCAATAAAAACACAGGGTATTATAACAGATTTTAGTCGTTTCGATTCCC
Source organism: Aproaerema taeniolella (assembly GCA_949987775.1). Taxonomy (NCBI): domain Eukaryota; kingdom Metazoa; phylum Arthropoda; class Insecta; order Lepidoptera; family Gelechiidae; genus Aproaerema; species Aproaerema taeniolella. The sequence goes on from OX465244.1 coordinate 12,987,128, forward strand.
GGTTGTTGCAAGCGAATTTTCGAAAATTCTTGAATGCAGTTTTCTTTCTTTTCAAAAATAAAGGAATGTTTTCTTTGAGTACAATTTTCTATCTACAGTATTAAGAGTACTTTCCCTTCAGGTGGCATTACAAAATTCCACCCTGTATACAGTCGAACATAAAACCTCCTCCTTTTTGGAAGTCGGTTAAAAAGTAATTCAAGTGATACAGTGTATTCGCTCCGATCCAGCGGCAGTGCTTAACGCCGCCATAGTTCTTCGTAAACAAAACACTATCGGCTTACGGAGAATGAGAGAAGTAAAGAAATATAAATTGAAGACATAGCTAAGAAATACATATATTGAAGACCTGGCTGTATGAATGCAGATTCCTTTGCCTTTCTCGAAAGAGATAAATTTAAAAAACAACATGTCCTTGCTTTTAGCCCATGTATATGTCAAAAATAAGTTGATCTCTATGGTATGAGTAAAATGTTCTGAAAAACATCTAGCTTTGAATTTTTTCAGGGGTTTTTGTTGTTGGTTTTATATTTACTGGCTAAATTTCGAGATTTTATGTAGCCTAAATGTTGACCGGGGATATAAGGTACCCCTATGCAAAATTTCATTTAAATTGGTTTAACAGTTACGGAGATTAGCCCGTGCAAACAGACAAACAGACAAACAGAGAAACAAAAAAATCTAAAAAAATCGGGATTTGTTTTATTTCTCTTCTTACATCCCCCTGACTCGGTTTTTTAGCATTTTTTTCTATGTACAGAAATTCGACCTCTACAGTTTTATTATATGTATAGATAGATTTTTACGGCTGAGTAGTAAGGACCCGATCTGTACAGCTCCATCGTTGAGTGTGTTTGTTGCAAATTATTTATGTATTTTGATCTTAAATAATTGTATTTTACATGTTTGTCTCGTTTCAATGTGAATAAGTACATGTGTTTCGTGACAAATAGGGCTATTGTGAATATATAAAGAGAAGGTAGGGTAAACATTTTTTGCTGGATAAAGTATTTACTATATTTATACCTAGTTCACACTGAAAGTTTTGCGTTGCTGGCCGCCCATAAATGTTTGAATTTCGAATGTTATATTTTTTTAAAACATGAAATCTCATTAGTTGATGAAAAAAAATTTGGCGGGATGTCGCTTGTCATTTGTTTTTTATCTCAAGTTGAAGTTCGTTGTCCGTAGCAAAAATGGAACTAACACGAAAAGATTTTAGGGCGATGATTTTTTACGATTTTAAAAGTTCGCTTTCTCTGCAAGATTGCAATGCTCGTCTTCAAAATGCTTTTGGGAGGGAAGCACCACATTTGAGCACTGTAAGGCATTAGTATGCCGAATTTCATCGCGGCCGTGTTTCTCTCCATGATGAAATTCGTGAAGGTCGACCCTCAACTGCGATCACGGAGGAAAATGTGGCTACCGTCAGAAGACTTATTGAAGAAAATCGGCGTATCACTTATGAGGAGATTTGAGGATATTTGGGGATTGGTATGAGCCAAATTTAGGAAATTTTACATGAATATTTAAAAGTTACAAAACTTTGTTGTCGGTGGATTCCTCACGAACTCACTCCAGAACAAAAACGGTATCGAGTAGATTGATGTAAAGAAATGCTATTAAAGTACAATCACGGATATTCTAATGCTGTGTATGATATTGTGACAGGAGATGAAACATGGATATATTGTTATATTCCAGAAAGAAAGCAACAGTCTTCTGTGTGGGTGTTTGAAGGTGACAGCAAACCAACAAAATTGAGGCAGGCGAGAAGCGTGGGCAACCAAATGATTGCATTTTTTTTCTCCAAGACGGGTCCTGTCTGCACGATCCCACTTGAGCAACAAAAGACCATTAATGTTGAGTGGTACACCACTATTTGTTTGCCCAATGTCTTAAAAAAAGTAAGGGAAAAACGACCTAGAAGTCGCATCTTGTTCCACCATGATAATGCTTTGGCGCACACCGCGAACGAAACAAAGACATTTTTGGCTTCTGAAAACATAGAGCTCGTGACCCATCCCGCACACAGTCCAGACCTAGCACCGTGCGATTTCTTCATTTACCCAAAAATCAAAGATTTAATGAGAGGTTCGACATTTACGGGGCCAGAAGAGGCAGTGATTGCTTTCAACCAGCACGTAGAAAACATACCCTCAGACCAATGGTCCTCGTGTTTCCAAAAATGGTTTGAACGGATGAAAAAGTGTTTAAAATGTAACGGAGAATACTTTGAAAAGCAGTAAATATAATATTATACTAATAAATTGTTTTATTTATGAGTTACGCAAAACTTTCAGTTTGGCCCACGTATACTATATACAGGGCGACTTGAAATTAGAGGTACACCTTTAAAAGGGCTGTAGAAGATGGAATTTGCAGTGTTTTTCTAAAAGAGTACCATATGCGAAAGTCTTGAAAGTGAACCATTTCAGAAAAATTTGGAAGTTAGTTATTTTAAAAAAATCAATAACTGATTTAAGTATATAAAAATTAATAAAAAAATTACTTGGTGGTATTTTTTGATTCGTTTTGTGTAACTGATATTTCATTAATCTGATAGAGCCATTAAATGTACTAGATTGACATAAACTTTAGCACTATGTAGAAAAACGTTTGAAAATTCAACAATAAAATCGAGAAAATTACACAAAAAAGCGAGTTTTAAACAAAAACTCACTGGACAATGTTCCGTACATACAAGCACAAAAACATCTTTATTTTATCAGCTTTCGAATAAGGCATAATAATCTCAAATCGTCACAGGGATTTGAGATTATTATGCCTTATTCGAAAGCTGATAAAATAAAGAGGACCAATGTAATAGGAGCAAGTCGAAAAAAAATATCAAAAAACACAAATAACATACACGAAAAAAATGATTTATTTGAGTTCATTTTCAAAGTGACTACCCCTGTTTCTACAACAAATAGGCATACTTTTACTCATTTCACTTTTCACAACATAAGTAGTCTGTATGATCTCAGTTGATACCACACATTGGTAGATTAAAGGTAAGTTGTGGAGCACTAGAAGAAAGTCACAGTTGAAACTATTATCACTTGTATTATTATAAGTTCGTTAAAATACAGTGGCGGTTTAGAAGTTTAGCGACTCTCTCTCTCACGTGTGTCTCTGTAGACAGTCGGTGACATACTCGATGTGAACAAGTTTTATATAAAGTAAGTAATTACGCGCGGTGCTACGTAAACAAAAATGCATGTACGGTGAGTGAACCGTACATACTGGCAACCCCAGAAAAGGGTAAGAGATAAGAGAAAAAGAGAGACGCCAATTACAAAAGCAAGTACAAGAAGTTACGTATCAAAATTAAAAGTAATGCTTTCCGTTGAAGCAGGTTTCATATTATGATGAGGTCGTTCAGTGCTCCTCATTGGTGGATGCTGAGCAGAGTTTTGAACAGTCTTCAGTTTAATTTCTTCGCAGGTGTCTCTCCTTTTCTGTTTTTTATTACACCAGTATGTTCTGCGCTTCTTCAAAGTCCATATAACGAGTGTAATAATAATTGCTGCTAAAACAAGGTAGCTTACAGTGTATTGATGAATGTCGTTGGTCGAAATAGTGGAAGGCAGAACTTTGTTCTCTTTCTGTGAAACTATTTGTGTACTAATCTTGTCAGTGTCTGAGATTTTAGAGAACAGATCAGTTATGTTATGGTAAGTGAGATTCACAATGTTGTTTACCGTTGAGTTCAAAGTTGGTATTTCGAAGTTGTTTAGTAAATCCATGTTGCTGTTATAAAGGTTGTGAGGGTGAATAGTTAAGTCGTTAGACTGTAACATACAACCTTGGTCCAAGGTAAGAATACCATGTGACGTCATTTCATGAGTTACGACGTCATTCCGGCATACAGTGCGAAGTGTGCAAGTTCCGCAACAGATAGCGAGCCAGGTATTCGTAGCGTGTAATTCGATCCACGCGTCCTTGCATTGTACGCTGTGTACGTTACAGGGTGAATTAGAACGATGACTCAATAGTTTTGCTTCACAGGGTGCGTTATTGTTATGTAAGTTGTAAATAGGTAAGTTCTTGTGGCAAAGGTATACGTCAGGTTTCATCTGTACACATCTTCTCAGGTCTTTTTCAGATAGAGAAATGTAGGTGTTCTTCCTGAAGTTAACAGCAACATAGCTTGAGGTGAGTTTAATAGTGGCCGCTCCTGAATTTGTTCTGATGGGCAGCGGTATTGCACGGTAGAATGAGAAGTCGTCCTCTGAGATCAGAGAAATGTGCACCTCAAAGAGGAAGAAGTTACTAGTTACTCGTGCCTTGACGTAAAGTAGCTTGTAGAGATTTTTTATGTCCTCTCTAACATTTTCTACAGGTAAGTAGACATTCCTCGAGAGTTTACCGGCGATGTAATTCAACTGGTTGATTAATGCAACAGGAGACAGTAGATGTACATCAATATGCCCTTTGTAAACGTCAGTTAAAGTGTCGAATAGTATTTCTTGAACTTTTTTCAGATTATTTATCAAAAGAAAGGCTGTCAGTGCGGTAGAGTTGAAATAATTGGTAGCCATAACTGTTTCCATGGCAGACTCTATTCTGGCGAAGTTGGCATAAGTGTCCTTCATAAAACCTTCAATCAAGTGAAATTGTCGATTTAAGTTATCTTCGCTTCGTTTCAGGGCTTGGTTTTCCAGTTCCACTATTGAAGTCTGATTTTTCATAAGTTTTAGTAGATAGTTTTCATTATCTTGTATCGTTCTAATGTCTTTTTGGTACTTTTCGGCGAAACGTTGATCCAAAATTCCAAACAAACTATTAGCAATGTAGCCCACACCGTCTACTAGTCCTCGTTTCTTCCGTTCGGATAAGTGTTTGTGAGGTGCTAGCAATATAGAGTTGTAATAGAGCAGTATCTCGAGTTCGTGATATAGTTGTTTAAGGGTAGCCTTGCAGTACCGTGGGTCGGTTTGGTCACATAAGTTGTCAACTCCAGTTAGGTAAGTCTGAATCCGATTCACACTGTGCCAGTAGTTAGTTAAGTTATAATACATCAATAATATCCACTCATTGTGTATTACTTGTATTTTTCCCATTGCGTCATAGTAGATCGGGCGCTCGGGCTCGTGTCTTGTAATGTGAGAAGGACTTGACGTCACACGGCTGGCTGTGCAGTGACTCCCTGTTGATAAGAACGTAAACATTGCCAACGATGTTATGAATAAAGTTGAAAGCTTCTTTGGTTTTATTCGTTCTCCTTTTGGTTCGGATCCAGAGTTAGGTTTTAATTTAGTTTTTTGGTCTTCGTTTAATATCGATAGTGGCGAAAGTTTCACAATAGGTCGTTTGACGATCCCTGTCTGTGTTTTTAGGGTGGTGACACGAACTTAGCCATCGGAGCCGGGATGAACCTCAAGCACGCGCCCTAGGGCCCATTTCCCAGGTGGTAAGTAGTTCTCCTTGACCAGCACGATATCGCCTTCCTTGATGTTCTTAGTAGGTTTGTTCCACTTGCATCGACCTTGTAGTTGAGTTAAGTATTCGTTCGACCAGTGCTTCCAAAACGGTTGTAGCATGTTTTCTGTTAGTTGCCATCGTCGGCGTATGTCAATGCTTCTGATGTCACTGTAGTCTGAAAGTGGTAGTGACAGGGTGGGACCGCCGGTGAGGAAGTGCCCAGGAGTTAAGTGGTTGTAGAATTCATCTGGGTCCTCCGTTAGCTGACACAGCGGCCGCGAGTTCATACATGCTTCTGTTTTAGTCAGCAACGTAGAGAACTCTTCATATGTGAGTTTTTGTTCACCCAGAACGCGGTGTAGGTGATATTTGAAGGACTTCACCGCGGCCTCCCACAGGCCTTCAGCGCTTGGCCACGCCGGAGCGTTGAAATGCCACTCCACTTCCAACTTGTTGATTTTGTCAAAGAATTCTCGTGACAGTAGTTGTTTATGTGAAGGTTAATGGGCTGGCAGAGTATAAATGCTGGTGCAGTGGTGATGAATTGATTATTGAATCGGTGGAGAAAAATGAAACTCGGCAATACTACTTGCTCTCTCTTGTATTCCATTTAGCAGAAGAAAAAAATCATAGACAACATACCGGAAACTTATAGACTAAACCATAGCCTTACTAATCTATATTTATTTTTATTTTTTTATAAAATTGGCATCTCGCCACACGCCCCCTCAATTTAATAAAAAAAATCACTTATAAAACAAATTAATAACCCCCCAATACATTCGAGTACGGCCCTGGATTTATGACCAACTTATAACTAATTCTGAGTACGGCCCTGGTAATTAACAAAAAAATTTTTTTTTTATCAAATTAAACATAAAAAAATGCGCCCCCTTGCTGAAACAACTCTCAAACAAAAAAAAATTACTCGACCCTAAGAGCAAAAAAAAAAACAAAAAAAATACACTTCTAAATACACACAAGTTTAAACAATAAGACAAAGTCCTTACTTTAAACTTAAAAGATCTCTAAACATAATGAATTTATTAACTGGTAAAGACTTTGTAAAAAAATCGGCTAACTGGGCTTCTGTTTTTATGTATTTTAACACTACAATGCCTCTGTCTATCTTTTCCTTAATAAAATTATACTTAATATCTATGTGTTTCACTCTTTTGTTATTTTCAGGATTATTACCTATGTTGATAGCTGCCTGATTGTCAACATGCAATGTTATTGGGCAAACTGAAATCTGAAAATCTTGAAAAAGATTTTTAAGCCAACAGGCTTCAACAACAGCAGAGCTTAAAGCAATCAATTCTGCTTCAGTGGAAGACAAACTCACTGTGTTTTGCTTCCTTGACGACCAAACAATAGGACAATCAAACAGCTTAAACACAAAACCTGAAGTTGATTTTCTATCATTTATATCACTCCCCCAATCTGAGTCCACATGGCCAATTAAGTTGGTATTATTGTTACTATAGAAAATCAATTTTAGGTCAAGTGATGACTTTACATACCTAAGTACTCTCTTCAAAGCTTTTAACAATTTTTCATTTGCATAATTTTGGAACCTACTCAAATATGCTACACTAGGGCACAAATCAGGCCTTGTACACAAAACTGCATACATCAGTGAACCAATGATTTGTCTACACTCATGCTCAAGCTCTGAGTTAGAATCTTGTGACTGAATAATTTGTAACTTATTCTCCATGGGAGTAACATTGGTTTGGACTCAGTCATATGAAATTTCTCTAAGACTTTAGACAAATAATGTTTTTGTGACATCTCAATAGTTCCTGTCTCTAAATTTGTGTTGTGTCTCTAAATTTTGTTTTACATGAATACCTAAATAATCAGTTACATGACCCATGTCCTTCATACAAAAAATACTACACAAATACTTCTTCAACTCTTTGACATTATTTTCATTTGTTCCCATTATCAAAATACTTTTATTTAATTCACCACTTTCACATCACAGTCACAACCGGGAGGTAGTTTCATGAACACTTCTTCCTGTATATCACCATATAAAAATGCACTACCATTTGATGCACCGGAAGTTTTTCTTTACTCGCAAAAGCCATTAGGATTCTGAAGGTTGCAATTTTTGCAACTGGTGCGTACACATCATAGGCCTCAAAAAAATCTTCTTGTTGGAATCCACGTGCCACCAACCTGGCCTTGTATTGAGTTACATTTCCTTCACTGTCATGTTTTATCTTGTACACCCACTTACTGTCAATTATTTTTCTTCCTTCTGGTACTTCTATGTCTGTACTCCATGTATTATTTTCTTTTAGAACATCTAACTCCTTTTTCATAGCCTCTTTCCACTTTTCACTATTTTCACTTTTGACAGCTTCATCATACGTAGTAGGCTCACTCAGGATACACATAAAGCTGGTTTCATAGTCTCTCAAATAGGCTGGTTTTCTTATCACCCGTTCTTTTCTCACTTTTGATTCTTCAACTTGTTTTTCTTTCTCTTCTAATTTCTCTTTCTCTTGGTCCTCATTAGCATCACTGTACTCTGATGTAGAATCTTCACTTTCCTTTTTTCCATTTACAGGTTCTTCTTCTTCATGCACTTCTTCATGTAAGATCTCATAAAAAATTCCTCCCGTTTCAGGCTTGCCAAAAACAACATCTCTCCTGAACTCTATTGAAGCTGTTTCTTGAAAATAAATTCTGTAACCCTTGACATTCTCATCATAACCCACAAAACGACCTTTTTGACTTTTTGGATCCCATTTTTTTCTTAAATTCTTGGGCACATGAGCATAGACAGTCTGACCAAATATTTTTAGGTTACTCAAATCTGTGTATGGTTTATTGAACCGCAGTTCGTATGGGGATTTATCTGGGATAGTACTCTGACCTGTTCGATTGAGTATATAAACTGCAGTATTCACCGCCTCAGCCCACATTTCTTTGGGCATACTCGCACTAAACATCATTGCCCGTGCAGCCTCTACAACCGTTCTGTTGTCTCTTTCTATCTTCCCGTTCTGCTCGGGCGTGTAGGGCACTGATGTATGGTATCTTATCCCCCTTTGTTTCAGGAACTCACTTACTTCTCGGTTAATAAACTCTGTCTCATTATCGCTTCTCATAATCTTTATCTTCTGTTCTGTGTCTTGCTCTGCTAAGTTAATAAACTCTTTGATTTTTGCTGGGACTTCACTCTTGTTTTTTAAAAAATAAGCTGCTCTATAATGTGAGTAATCATCTTTAAACAGCAAAAAATCCGACCATGTGAGGTCGTCCATATGGATGACCTCACATGGTCGGATCGTAGTAGTTTGACTTCTCCTAAATGGCAATTTATGCATCTTGGCTTCGATACAACTCTGACACATTTTACTATCTTAACACTTTCCTCACATAGTTTAAATTCTGATGCCCCATCTTCTCGTGCCAGATATTTATGTTTTCTTTTGATATTGTTACTGCTGCTGTGTGTTCAGATTTAATGTTGAAGTACATTACATAAAGTTTCTTTTCTCTGTATCCTGTAGCAACTATTTTATTATCTGAGTCTATTATTTGGCAATGATCTTTCAAGAACTCCATTTTATAGCATCTGTCAATCACACTTCTCACTGAAAAAAGGTTCACTGTGAGCTGGGGAACATACAGAACGTCATTTAATGTTGTGTCGATCCATTCCTCGCCGTTATATGCCTTCAGTTGAATAATTCCTCTGCCAATTACTTGAAGTTCTCTGCCATCTCCGATTATTACCTTTTGATGTGTTTGATATTCTTCAAATTGACAAAACAACTCCTTCAAGTAGCACATGTGTTCGCTGGCACCCGTGTCTATCAACCATTTCAAGTCGTGTGATATGTTACTTGATACGACGAAAGCGTTACTTTTCTTGTTGTTCTCATCCTTGTTATTGTTACTATTTTCCTTGTTGTCACCTCTCTGGACACGCAGCCGACAATCCTTTATTACGTGTCCGAATTTTTTACAATAAAAGCACTGAACCTTTGATTTACATTGTGACTTGAAGTGACCCATTTTGTTGCAGGTAAAACACTTGATCTGTTTCCTGCTGGAGGCTGCTAAAGCAACTGATTCTACTGGTTGATCTGATGTTTTATTTTCTGATAAAAAACGTTCTTCCTCTATTTGCAGTCTAGCCCTTAATTCATCCATGGATTGATTCTCACTGGGGACGGACTCCCACGCAGCTATGAAGTGCTTGTATTTATCAGGAAGTGACATTATAATGTTTGTTATTACCATTTTATCTGAGATAACTTCTCCCAATTCACGTACTGTTGCTCGAATCTCTTCAATTTTTGAGAAGAACGTGTTGATATCCGTGTCACATTTTAGGCTGAAAAACTGTTGTTGTTCTAAGTGGAGTGAAGTCGCCGATCTCTTCTCGTATACGCTCACAAGCTTCGCCCACATTTCACTTGACGTTTTACATGAGAGTATATGGGTTACTGCTCGCTGATCAATTTGAAAGACGATGAAGCTCTGCGCCTTGCTGTCCTTCTCCAGCCAAGATTTCCGATCTGCTTCTTTTTCTGGTAGTTTCTCTGAGCCGTCGACTATACCAAATAACCCTTTGGATTTCAGAAAAATTCTCATTTAGAATTTCCAGACGTTCCATGTCGCGCTCCCATCCAGCTTGATGCCAATGTTATGATGTTGATGGGACTCCATCCTGTCTCCACTCTTCAATCGACCGGCAGTGCAGCGGCGGCGTGCTCCCGAAACACGATGACCAGGCCAACAAAATGGCGATGAACGACGCCGTCACAAATTACCGTAGAACTTCTTTATTTCAACCGCGTTCTCTGGGCCCATAACCTGTGAAGGTTAATGGGCTGGCAGAGTATAAATGCTGATACAGTGGTGATGAATTGATTATTGAATCGGTGGAGAAAAATGAAACTCGGCAATACTACTTGCTCTCTCTTGTATTCCATTTAGCAGAAGAAAAAAATCATAGACAACATACCGGAAACTTATAGACTAAACCATAGCCTTATATTTATTTTTATTTTTTATAAAATTGGCATCTCGCCACAGTTTAAATTTCATGAATTCGTTGCGTAACATTTTTGAAGCACCGACGAAGTTAGTACCACAGTCGGAATAGACATGCTTAGAAGTGCCTCTCCTAGTGCACATCCTTTGAAAGGCCGATAGGAAAGTTTCTGTACTGAGATCTGATACGAGTTCAATGTGCACGGCCTTAGTCGCCATGCACACGAATATCGCCACATAGCCTTTGGATGTTCGGACCCCTCTTCCCTTATTAAGTTTGACCTCCACGTGACCGGTGAAATCCACTCCAGTGTGGCTGAATGGTCGAGAAGGGGTTGTTCTCTGTGTCAGTAACTCACCCATTAGTTGATAGTTGCTTGTAGGCTTGAAGCGGTGGCACCGGACACAGTGACGTAGCTCAGTTTTCACAGCTCTGTTACCACCCACTATCCAATATCGCTGTCGAATGTAAGCCAAAGTCAATCGAGCACCGCCGTGAAGAGTTGTTAGGTGGGCATTGTTAATTAGAAGTTTAGTAAATCGGCTGTTCCGAGATAGTAAGATAGCTTGAGTTAGCTAGCCGCCCTCCAACTCGCAGGATTCCCGCGCTGTCCAGGTAGGGATTTAGTTTATAAATTTTACTTTTGTAAGAGATAAGTTTGTTTTTAGTTAGTTTATGGTATTCTTGGCCAAAATCAGCTCGTTGAATAACTTAAATAATGCGTTTATTTGCGGCAGCTAATTCGCTCGATGATAAGTAGTTGGTATCAGGTTTCTTGTGGTTGCGCATATTTGTAATGAATCGCATTACCCACGCTGTTACTCTCTGTGTCCATGTAAGCGAGCTGCATTTGTTTAATAAATCATTTACAAAATGATTGGTTAGGGCTGCCTCTTGTTGTTTTTTAGTTTCTAAGTTAGTTGTTAAGAGACAAGTTGTAGATTTTTGGATAGTTTCTTCTTTGGTTTGTAAGAATTTAGGACCATGCCACCAGAGATCAAAGTTGATAAGTTTTGATGGATAAAGTCCCCGGGTCGCGCAGTCAGCTGGATTCTGTTCTGATCTTATGTAGCGCCACTGGGAAACTGGGATCGCTTCTTTGATCTTCGTTACTCTATTTGCTACATATCTTTCCCATCTTGATGTTTCGCCCTGAATCCAAGCTAGGACTACTCGGGAGTCACTTTATGCTTGAATTTTGACATTGTGTCCAGTTAAGGCTTGCTTGGTTTTTTCGATCAGATGTGCAAGTAGTAATGCACCACAAAGTTCCATTCTCGGAAGTGTCGTTTTTTGAGCGAGAGGCGCAACCCTAGTTTTAGCGGCGAGTAAAGTTGTAGTAAGTGTGCCTTGTTCGTTTGTGACGCGGCTCTTGATGACGCATGCATATGCTGTTGAAAACCCAGTAATTCAATGACTCGTTGTGTCCCGCCGATCCATCTGCTAAGTTGAATGTTTTTTACTTGAGGAAGTTCGTTTTTCAGTTTCAGCCATTCATTTTGTACATCACTCGGCAGCGTCTCATCCCATCCAATTTTACTCATCCAGATTTTTTGAAAAAGTAGTTTAGCGGTAATAGTTATAGGAGATAGCCATCCGAGCGGGTCGTATAGCTTGGATATTTCAGCGAGTAGTTGTCGTTTAGTTAGGTTATTTTGAGTCTTTTCTTTCAGGTTCCAGTTGAACGCGAATGTGTCAGAGCTGCAGTTCCAGCCCAACCCCAAAGTCTTCATCGATTCTTCATGCTTGAAATCGAATGTGTTGTTAGTTGAAATTTGATCTCGCGGGAGATTCTCTAGTAAGGCGGGGTGGTTTGCTGACCATTTTCGGAGGTTCATACCGCCGCCCTTAAGTAGGTCGATGAGTGACCTTTGAAGTTGTTGTGCACCTTTTAGCGAGTTGTCTCCACTTACAAGGTCATCTACATAAAATTCGTTTTGCAGTATTGTGGCGGCGGCAGGGTGTTTGTGTCCGTCATCCATGGCTAACTGCTTGAGTGTGCGCATAGCTAACCACGGGGTGCATTTTGTGCCGTACGTCACGGTGCACAGTTGGAATTCTTGCAGTTTGTCAGTAGGTGATTTACGCCATATTATTTTTTGTAGTTATTGTTGCTCTTCCGATATCCAAATGCAGCGATACATTTTCTTTATATCAGCGGTGAAGGCGTATCGGTATGACCTCCATTTTAGAATTAGAGCCTGAATGTCCTGTTGTAAGTTGACCCCCTTTTCAAGGACGCTGTTTAGACTGTGGCCGCTGGTAGTTTTTTGGGAGGCGTTAAACACCACTCTCAGTTTGGTGGTTGTTGAACTCTCCCGAAGGACGCCGTGGTGCGGTAAGTAACACTCAGGTAAAGAATTTGTAACCTGAGCTGCCGATTTCATGTGGCCCAAGTCGCAGTACTCTGTAATAAAGTTGCGATACATAAGTGATAATTTGTTGTCCCTCTCTAACCGCTTCTCAAGTTGAAGGATTTGTGAGATAGCGATAGACTTGGATAGGCCGATTTTTTCTTCAAATTCGGGACATAGCGGCATCTTCACGACGTACTTTCCATCTTCGGGTTGGCGTTTTGTAGTTTCAGTGTAATATATCTCCCTTTTGTCGTCCTTGGAGATGTCCTTGCTGCTCGGAGCTATGTCTTCGTTTTCCCAGAATTTAGTTAGTTCATTAGTATTGAACAAAGTTACGTGACAGTTAAGCGTCTTGAGTTTACCACAGAGTATCCACCCAAGGTGAGTTTGTTGAGCGAGGGGGGATTGTGGGTTTCCTCTTAGCACTCCTTCAAAGAGGATTTGGGAGAAAACGTCAGCACCGAGCAGCAGATCCACAGGGCGCGAGATGTTGTAGTTAGGGTCAGCGAGTTTCAGATTCTGCACGTGTGGCCAGTTAGCTTTACTAAACGTAGAGTTTGGTAGGTTATTAGTTAGTTTTCTCATGACAAGGACTTGCGTTTCAAATGTGTAATCGGAGTAGATAGATTTGCATGTTAGTTTAAGGCGGCCCTTGCAATCACCCGGAACCGCTCCTATGCCTGAGATAGTTGCGTTTAGTCTTTGTCTTGGTAGTTTAAGTATTTGTGCAGCATTCTCGCTAATTAAGTTTACTTGCGAGCCTTGGTCCAGAAGGGCTCGAAGTGTTATGTAATATAAGTCCCGTTGTTAGATCTTACGTTGATCTGGGCAGTAGTTAGTAGAACTTCTTCATCTTCAGTTGAAAGATGATTTGCGCTCGGTGGAGCATTTGAAGTTGATGGCCGTGGACCGGAATTTCCACTATCATTTGAAGTGGAAAAGTTTTTCTTCGACGCAATGTGCAATAGTGTGTGATCTTTCATATTACACTCTTTGCACGTTTTAGTCGACTTGCATTCTACGCTGTCGCCGTGACTGTAGAGGCAATTTTTGCAGAGTTGAAGTTTCGTTACGGTATTATTCCTTTGAACTGGATCCATGTCGACTAATTTCTCACATTGCATTAAAACGTGGTTTCCGTTACAAAGTGGGCATTGTCCATAGTTAGTGAATGATTTAGAGTTGGATTTCTTGGAATGAAAGTTTTGTTTCCTTGAGTAGTTGTAATTGTTCTTTTTTTAAGGAGGGTTTTTGAGTTGAGTTTTGATTGTTAGTTTGACTATTGTTTTGATTAGAATTTTCTTTCTTGGGACCTTTGATAGATTCATATGCAAGAAACTTGCTTTCCAAAAAAAATAGAAAGTCATGTAAGACAGGTAGCTCCCTGTGGTCGTGAAGTTCCTTGACATATTCTTTTAGGGTGGTAGAGTCCAATTTTTGAGACATAATATGCACAATAATGGGGTCCCAGCTTGATATCTCTATGCCAATGTTAGATAACCCATTCATGCACTCCGTAAAGACGTCATGAAGTTTTTCCAAGTTGTTAACGTCGGGTTGATGAATGACTTGCAGTTGGAGCATAGTATTCATGAATGAAGTGAACTGAAGGCGTCGGTTATCATAGCGTTGGTTAAATATTTCCCAACAGGCTTCGTAGTTATCAGCGCAAACCGTTAAATGTTGCACTAATCTTTCTGCTTCACCCCGTAGTTTTGTTTTAAGATGTTGCATTTTTTGTGCCTTATTGATCATAGGATTGTTATGAATAGTTTCCAAAAACAAATCCTTGAAGGAGATCCATTGTTGATAGCTTCCCGTGAATTCTGGTAGTTCAATTCGCGGTGCAGATTTTCGATAGTGGACAGTTGACCAAATTTTGCTGTTAAGTTTCTTTTTAATGTCATCATATTTGCTTTCAATTGTTTCAAACATTTGGTAACAGTTATTATTGGATCCCTTTAATGTCGCATCAAGTTCCCAGTGAAGAGCATCGATTTTTTCCCATTTTGATTTTAATTCGGAAAGTTGATTCTCCAGTTCCCATCTCTCGTCAGTGTTATTGACGTGTATTTTTGACATTGTGCGGTCAATAGCTTTAAAATTTCCCTCTTGTTTATTAAGCAGTTGCTTTAAGTTTTCGTCGGCTCCTTCCTTTAAGAAGTCGCTAAAGTCAAACTTTACATCCTTGGGCTTCCTAATGGTTATCGGAAGATTTAAGATGTCAGCTTTCTTTGTTTCTGCAGCATTTCTGCTTGCGATCTTTTTTATGTTCTTTCCGGTCTAGTTTTCTTTTTAATTCAATATATTTCAAAATTTTAGAATTTGCTTGATTTTTGGATTTTGTTTGGGATTGAAGTTGACACAGTGATTCGACGAAAAATTTTGTGAGGATATGATCATTATTTATTTTGCATAGAAGACTAGTGTAAAGCAATTATGTGAAGTATTTTATAAGACATTCATTAACTATTTTAAAAAAGGTCCTAACCTTGTAAAGGAAGTGGAAATATTATTTTTTCTATCAAAATTTTCAGTGCGTTCAATATACGACATTAAAAGTTTGGACAGCAATTTACCGCTGAGAGAGTTCAGACGGACGTGTACCCAATTTGGGCAACCCAATCCACCTGATCCTGCCTCCATTCCATAGCGGTTTGACCAGCGGCCTCTGGAAGACCAGTAGCTAAGTTTTTTATCCATTACTTTAAATTCACTTAATTTATTTTTGTCAAAATGTGCCAATTGTATCAGTTTTAGTTTTATCTATCAAGTAGGTGGGGTATTTATTCAACGTTGAATTTATTTTACCTATTTGCAGCAGATAATAATTTATTGTTAGGCCACGTGTTTAAATTTATGTATGTGTTAAATTTATGTATGGTATTGTAACTGTTCAAAGTTATCCTACACTTCCCAAGGAGCACATTTTAGAGCCTTTAAATAAATAAATAAATAAATAATAAATAAAAAGCATTTATTTGTCCATTAAAACACATTTAACAATTATGACGACAGAACAATATTTATAATGTTATAAGGACAAATTGGTCTGTGGCCTCAGACTGACTAAAACCTATGGAGGGTTTAAGTCGCTGTTATTCTGCCACAGCCTTATAATTACACAAACGGAGAAACACATCAAACGTATAGAAATAGTAAAATTATAAATACCAAAATAATTAAAAATTAAAAGAGTACGTGAACAGAATATCACGGAGAGCCATAAAAATTGTATTATTTAAAATGACAAGCAGCTTCCTCGGACTGCTTCAAGAGTAGCCAGATTAAGCAATGTTTTCGGAAGGTTGACACATGCCGACACAGCCCTTCGCGCAAAGGCGGGGGGAGATCATTCCAAATTTTCGCTGAAGCGATCTTGAAGCAGCCCTCGGAACACACCAAACTCGCTTGAGGTCTAATACATAAAATCCCCCTATCTCTTAACTTTGGAATGTAAGGTTTAAATTGAATTTTATCGTACAAATATTTAGGTACTTTGGTGTTAAATAAGCCATGTAAAAAACACAAATATTTAAGAGAGCGAGTTTTATGGGAGTTTAATATTTTTCTGTTAACGAGATGTGGTGTTATGTAGTCTCTCTTTCTTATTGAAAAACAAAAGCGCATACACGCATTCTGGACTCGCTGTATGGCTTTCGCTGTTTTCTTAAGAAGACAGGGGCCATACACAATATCACAGTAGTGTAAGTTCGATAGCACTAAGCTATTTCATAATATATATCTAGTGGCGGGGCTTAAAAAAGGTCGTAACTTATATAAAGAGCTTAATGCTCCAAAGCATTTACCAATCTTACTTCGAACATGCTCCTCAAATCGCAAGGTCTCATCCAGTATCAAGCCAAGGTTCCGCACGCAGTTCTGTCTGGGAATGGGAACACCTTTTATTGCTATAGTTGGGTTTATATTTCTGATTACTTGCACCTGGTGAGGAGTCCCACAAACTAATAAGTTACTCTTGCTGGCGTTGAGTACTAGACCCTGACACGCAGACCATCGAGCTATAGCGTCTAGGTCCTGATTTAACTTAGCCGCGACACTATCAACGCCGTCTTGAGTTGGTAAGGTGTGTATATACAACTGGGTGTCATCCGCATATAGATGGAACTGTGAATGTACAATAACTGATGTTAAATCCGAAGTATATAAAGAAAATAGAGTTGGTGCTAATATTGACCCTTGAATCACGCCTTTATGAATGGGTAAGGGATTCGACTCCTTGACGCAACCGAACTCATCAATGCACTGTACCTTCTGACTGCGTCCCTGAAAATACGATTCGAACCATCCGCAAGCTTTATTAGATATACCAGCGTGTTTTAACTTTTTTAAAAGAAGAGGAATATTAACACAATCGAACGCGCGCGAAAAATCCAGCAACACTAACAGAGAACCCAATCCTCTATCCGCGGCACTTAATATGTCATCTGTGATATTTAGTAAAGCTGTGGTTGTACTATATTTTTTACGAAATCCTGATTGTAGAACTGGAATTAATTTATTCTTCTCAACGAACGACTCTAATTGAACCAGGACGGCTTTTTCCACTATCTTAGATACAGCCGGTAAGAGACTAATTGGTCTTAGATCAGCCATTGAATCAATTTTAGCTTTTTTGGGTATCGGGTGTATAATTGCACATTTCCAAGCGTCAGGAAAAACCCCTTCTAAAATTGATTTATTAACAATCGCGGATATAGCGGGAAGTGAGTAGGGCAGACCTTTTCTATCTATAAAAGGTTTATACATGGTATTTATTAAGATAACAGCACTCTATAGATAGTCTTAGGAAAATATAAATGTTCTAATAGGGTAAATTGCCTCAAGTCAAAATATTAAAACCTTCTTTATACCAATTCACTTAAAATAGAGTGAATTGTCTATAGAGTAACCCTTAAAGTCTATTATTTTAAGACCTTCTGTAGATAAGTGGTATATCTTTAGATAACATATTCTAAAAATATTCTTTGAAGTCTAATAATGCTCTAAAAAATAAGTGTTTCTAGTCAATTCTAGATATAATACTTCAGTATGTAATTTTTAGGGTAATGTTCTATTTATTAACACGAAAAGTGCGTCTGCAGTGGCTTTTTCATAAAAAAGCAATAGATTAAGTGCATTAATAGTATATATAATAAAACAGTAATTTAGTGCTATTATGCAAGATGGACAAAGTAAAAAATATTAAAAGATCTGGTGGATTTCGCAGAAAAGTGCAGCGAATCTTAAAAAATAATCTTGTGGAGTTCCCGCCAAGCTTTCATTGCGGAGCAGAAGTCAATAATCCAGATGGACCCTCCACTTCGGGCAGTGTACCTCAAACACAACAATCTTCTATATCCTTTTCACCTGCTGCTACGGTACAGCAACATTTTAGCACTGAAGCTTTAATTGAAAGTGACGTTAGTGGCGATACCTCGACGTCCTCGACGGACTCGGAAGATGAAAACGTCAACCGTAAAGAAAGTGCATATGATATGAGATTGAACTTGCGTGAATGGTCTGTTAATCATGGAATTACTCAAAGAGCTATGAATGATTTGTTGCTTATAATTAATAAATTCGAACCTGGCACGGTACCGAAAGATGTAAGAACATTGCTGCAGAGTGCAAGAAGTATAAAAATACAAAAAATGGGCAATGGTGAATATTGGCACCATGGATTGAGGAATAATCTTGAAAATCATTTCCAAAATTTATCAGAAAACACTTCTCTTGATATTGATGTAAATATTGACGGGCTCCCTACGTGTAAAAGCTCCAAAGTTGAATTTTGGCCAATTTTAATAAAGATTAATAAAATGCCATCAGTTCCTGTTTTGATAGTCGGTATATAATGTGGAAACGGGAAACTGTCTGATGTAAATGAGTTTTTAACACCTTTTGTTGCTGAAACGTTGGATATTATTCATGAGCCAATAAAAATTAATAATTTTTGCCTGAATGTAAATATTAGAGCTATAGTTTGCTATTCTGCAGCTCGAGCATTTGTAAAAGGTAAATATTAAACATCTACGTAATTGTTTAAAGGGCTTCCTTGAGCTAGACCAGAAATTCAAATATCCGGGCACCAGAATTTAAGAACAGAGCTCGTATTCACAACTATTCGTTTCGTTGTCGTTCGAAAAGATCGATGCCAGTATTAATAGATAAATCAGTCTCTCACGCATCAGCAACAAGCGTCGACTGAGTTGCTAATGCTGCTATCAGTCAACCGCTGAGATTGGCTGACTTGCAGGGGAGGGTACACGCGGGAGGGATTAGTGATTAGGTAACAAATAGTTTTTACATTCTCTTACGTTTTTTGATCTTATACCTAAGTATTTGCTTATTTTGCATTAAACTCTTCACTTTTAATATCACAAAATAATCTCTGAAAAAGGTTTAGTAAGACTATGAAAAGATAATATCGTTTACAAACAGCTCTTTTTATAGATAACCACTAGAGCTTTTTAAGATCTTACACTATTTTTAAGAATAATCAATCTATTTATACTCTAAAGCTTATCTATAGATTAAGGTATAGTATTATAGCTCTAATCGTTGTTCTAAAATAAGCTATTTACTCTTATCGCCATTTTTAAACCGTGATGGGGGCTGTAATATTGACGTCAAATAATATGCTAGGTTTTCAAAAAATATTTGATTTGAAAATCAGCAGAAAAGAGGGAGCACGGGTTATAATGATTTACTTTATGAGATTTCTTGTTAAATTAACCTTTCTACAAATAATAAAAACAAAAAACCTGTCACGTATATTATTTAAGTAATAATGTTTATTATTGAAATATTTGTAAAAACGCAAGCGCATCTGTTATTTAGAAGGTTTTTCATCTACTTTCACGACGTAGTTAAAACCGCAGGTCCATACGCGCCTAAAAATATTACATATTAATGAAATGGTAAAGATATAATACTTTATCTAATTTCGCCATTTGCAATTAAACGTTGATAATATAAACTATACGCCATTAAACTTAAAAATAATACTATTAAAATAAATTCATCTAATCGTTATAATGCTTTAGATAATTTGGTTTTAAAATAACACTATTAAGGGAAGTTATCACAAACTTAATAATATCTATAAGCTTTCTAGAGGGCTAGTTCCTGCTCTTAAAACAGTCTTGTAGCATTCTAAGACACTAACTTTTGGACAAAGTGAAGAATTCACTCTTATCACTACCTATAGGCCGTTTCTTAACTCTATCCTAAGAGTTATTAACAAAGTTGTGCCCACTTTTACTGAACTGTTTCTTCTAGCTTTCTAGGTGATATCTTGGGGGAAGATTAACTCTTATGATAGACAATCGAATTTAACTCTATTAGATATTATATAACCCATATTTAGATATAGGTGTGCTCCTTGGGTTCATTTCCAAACAAAATATCCATACGTTGAAAATTGTTTTGCGTGTTAGGTTATCCTGTATGTTACACCTTAAAATTTAATTTAATTGTTCAATTTTTATAATCAATATTTTTTCGGGACTGTGTCGAATTTTTGTTACTGTTTTTGTTTAATTAAATTTTTTTCTTTCATTTTAAATCTCGTCTACTTTATTTTTTTTTGTGTTTCGGCGATTCAACACATGGATTTGGTTTTTATGAAAATATTTTCCATCTCTAAAAAATACATTCTAAAAATACATGGATTTGGTTTTTATGAAAATATTTTCCATAAAGTAGGGGATGTTTTTGTCTTGCGTCTCTCTTTCGAGCACGGCATGACGCACTTCAAAGTCATCCCATTGCTCTGATAAGGATTGGAGGCGCTTAGTTAAATACTCCTCAGTCTTCCTCGACGCGCTGTCCTTTTTATAGTTAATGCACAAAGTTTTGATGTTCACACGGCCACACATCAAGTTACCAAAAACCAGAATAAACAGGACTTGCACTCTGTCATACGCCATAAACCAGTGATTTGTCCGAGTTTCGTTTATATTGGTTTTGGGTAACTTGATGTGTGGCCGTGTGTTCTCGAAGCATTTTGACTGAATGTCGAGGTCCATGTTGGATGAAGTAAGAAGTTACTTACTTGTAGTTAAATTGATAGTAAGGTCTCGTAGTTAACGAAGCCAGAAGTGCGAAGTTTTCACACACGAAGGCCACGAAGTTTTCGTGAAGTAATCCTGTAATAAGTTCTGCTGTGGTCAGCACCAAGCGGTAATTAGCACCCCCGAAACGATATGTGCGCTTTCTCAATTCAACCGGTGAGACCCGCTGGTGGAAGGCCAGCTGAACCGATTCGCTATCGCTCAGAGATACCAACAACACTCAGTATATTTTAGTTGCAAGTTCATCCGGCTCGAAGGACCATAAAATGTATGGTCTCAGTTGATACCACACATTGGTAGATTAAAAGTAAGTTGTGGAGCACAAGAAGAAAGTCACAGTTGAAACTATTATCACTTGTATTATTATAAGTTCGTTAAAAAACAGTGGCGGTTTAGAAGATTAGCGACTCTCTCTCTCACGTGTGTCTCTGTAGACAGTCGGTGACGTACTCGATGTGAATAAGTTTTATATAAAGTAAGTAATTACGCGCAGTGCTACGTAAACAAAAATGCATGTACGGTGAGTGAACCGTGCATAGTCAGAGTATTGTTAATTTGTTGTTGTAAATGGAATTTAGGGTTTTAAGCAAAATTTAAATCTGCTGCTTTCATTGTCCTGTTAATAATAAAGCTAATAAAACTATACACTCAAAAGCTCACACTAAGGTTCTTCCCTGTATCGTGGGTCCCTCGAAACACACACAAGGACAAAACAAACACCCACGACCCGAGAACAAACATCCGCTTTTCACACAAATGCTTGTCCCGACTGGGGATCGAACCCAGGACCCGCCGATCAAGATGCAGCGCCACTACCACTCGACCAAGCCGACCGTTCTATTTAAGGGTTTTCTTTACAACGATGCCTTTCCTGCGCCTTTTTTAATATGAATCTGACTAACAACATTAGATAAAAACTGTCCACTTAGCTGTAAAACCGTCCCAATAGTACTTTGCTTTCAACTATATCTTGATTTATATTCGGCCCATAGTAATTTGTTCCTCCAATAGTTCCATCCAAGCCCTCTTCATTAGGAAAGTAGTCCTAAAAAAAAAACAAACGAGACTACCACTTTTATTAATTCCCTCCCCTCCCCGAATCGGAAGTTGGCCTTTCTGGCTAATTGCATTCTCTATCCTCGCAAGATCCCCGGAAGGCGTCCTCAATTAAGGGACCCGGTAGAACCTTGCAAAAGATAACGAATACCATTCTCACTCAACATCCTAAATCTAAAAATATTTATTTCCCCAATTACTTCAAATTATTTTAAAAACTCATCACGATTTATTTCTTTTCTTTTTCAAAAAAAAATCCCCAAATTTTCACTTTTTTCTGACAATCCAAAAAAAACCCTGTTATTCTTTTTCTTTTACCTTTTTCATCTTTTAATGACAAAGCGAGACTTTTAATTCTAAAAAGATTCGATACTCTTACATTAAAACTATTTCTTTTAATAAGTATAATTAGGCGTTTAAGGATGCATACAGCACAATACCTAACTACGACGAGAGTCTTAGCTGACCAGTGACCATCTGACCCAGCTGGCTTACATATTGGAAATAGCTCAGCATGCTGTAAATTATTTATATGAATTACTTTTATAAATTGCAACTTTTATTCCAGGTGTGAGTCGAGGGTTTAAACTTGTTAATAGGGACAAGAATTGAATCTGCACATCAGGCAAGGAGAGGCCATTCAAAAAGTTGATTTTTTTCATGAAAATGAAATAATTATCGGAATATCTACAAAAAGTACGATTGAGCGTAGTTTTGCAGTAGTAATTTAATAATGATTCCTAATCTAATAAATTCCAAACATGCAAAGCATAAGGATTATTCGTTTTTATGTTCCTTTCACCCAGTAGTTAGGTATTCTGACTGTTATCTGCCCTTATATTTACAATCAATAGAAACCTGCATACATTGCTGGTTGCTGTTTCGGGACTGTATACGATACCTAAAACACTGTGTATGTGTAGTGTATACTACATAATCTCATTCCATACTCTATTTGACTATTCCAGAGCTTTTGTACAAACAATCTACCTGATTTCATAATCTTGGTTTCATAATATTATAATAAATAAAACTCCATACACTCAAAGGTTTTCCCTTGTGTCGTGGGTCTCTCGGAACACACGTAAAGACAGACACAAACATCCACGACCTGACAATAAACATCTGCTTTTAACACAAATATTTGCCCCGACTGGGATTCGAACCCAGGACCCGTCGATCAAGAGGCAGTGCTACTACCACTCGACCAAACTGGCCGTCAATTGTCAGTAACATTATGGTAACATTATACAACGTTAATGCAATCTTACTGTTCAGCAAGTACTTGTAACTTCGTTCTTACTTCTGTAGAAACTCTAGAAAATAAAATTTTTCAACACATTTGCTCATAAAGTGGGTCTTATGTCATTGTTTTAGGGTTCATAATGATATGTATTACCCAGCCCGTGAGTAATAACGCACAAGTACGTAACGGTTTTTTTTCTAAATTTCAGCAAAGAGATTAGATCTTATTTTATATTTAAAATTAAGTGTAAATATTAAACTGTTTGTAAATAAAAATATAATTCCAATGAATCATTTAAATTTAACATAATATTATCATTTAGTTATGCTAAAACATGAAAATATATAGTTAAGTATTTTTTTATTATTTGGCTGTATGGCATACTTGTCAATGTGAATCTCATTTTGCGAGCGAAAAAAGAAAAAATAATCGCGCCTCTTTTCAGATGTTTTTTCACTTGGTTTTCACAAACGGCATAATTTGTATTCTTCAGATTGTTATTATTGTCAGAAATACAACACAAAAAATGTCTTCTTCAAGTGCAGAACAGGAAACCTACGTGGGTATACCGCCAGAAATACTTTCAGAGGCGCAACATGCAAGTGATAGCTTGTTGCCGTCAATATCAAAGGAAAGTTTTTATTTCTTTCTTTCCTCGCAAATGTGTTGAAAAACGTCGTATGACACGCGTGCGCATTGGATATTACATTCTCGGCTCCATTGAGCCCTCGCCTTCGGCTCGGGCTCTAAACTCGCCTCTAATGTAATATCCAACTTAGCACACTTGTAGCATAATGTACTATTCTAAAACTTAAAATTCCAAAATAGAGTAAGAGATGTTTCGGCTTTTACCATCCCATAAGCACCACTTTTCAACCGACATAAAAAAGGGGGAGGTTTTCAATTCGACTAAGTTTTTTAGGGTTCCGTACTCAAAGGGAAAAAACGGGACCCTATTACTAAGCCTCCGCTGTCCGTCCGTCCGTCCGTCCGTTTGTCTGTCACCAGACTGTATCTCATGAACCGTGATAGTAAGACAGTTGAAATTTTCGCAGATGATGTTTTTTCATTAGCCCTATAACAACAAATACTAAAAACCTGAATAAAATAAATATTTAAGGGGGCTCCCATACAAAAAACGTGATTTTTTTGCTCATTTTATAGAAAGTCTGTCTGAGGCTGTATCTCATGAACCGTGATAGTTAGACAGTTTAAGTTTTTATAGATGATGTATTTCGGTTGCTGCTATAACAACAATTACTAATAAAATATTTTTAACAAAAAATTGACCCGCTTTCAAAAAGGATGAAATAATTTTTTACAGCTATGTTCACGAGTAAGTAGTGGTTACGGGTAAAACAGTAAATAGGTGAATTCATAGCGGAATATGGTAAATAGAAAGGAATTGTTTTTTGACGTTACATTAAAAAAATATTTTATTGAGGGCAAGTATGTTACTCCGACACCCGCAAACTTGAATAATTGTACGTACTTATTTTTCTATACCAAAAATTGTTACTGATAGACTCCCTAGGGGGCCATAATCTAGCTATTAGTAGATTCTCCTACTTTTGTAATTAAGATAAGATGTGGTTTTTTATGAAAATAAATATTTTTTTAATTTTTAACGGTTCGCGCGGGAAGGCTGTAATTTTTTTCGTCCGGTAGAACCTTGTACGTGCGTAATTGTTTTATTTTCATAAAATTATTTTTATGTACTTTAGAACTTATGCGGTATGTTTTAGGTGTGAATATCTATTTTATTATATCAATAATTCCAATTGCGATAAAACTGGCAGGTAAATAATAAAAATTAGGGTGATAATAAATTAAATTGTAAAACTAACGCTGGTTCAAAGTTACTTCGTTGGTTTTATTGACATATGTCAGAGTCTGTTCAGTAAGAAAACCGTCGTGAGAATTGAGGGCGCCACTGTATTTATTTGCCGATTTTGTTATGTAGACAACACTGGTACGTCATTATAGCGCGGACAAATCATCTTGATATTTTGGAACTATATTCGAAGAAAAAAAAGACGTCACACACTCAAAGGCCCACAGCAAGGTTTTCCCTTCTGTCGTGGGTCCCTTGGGACACACACAAATAGACGGACACGTAAAAATAACGTAAAAAAAGGTGGCTTACCTCACAAAAAATACTATTTCAAATTACTGGAGTTATTTTTTATATCAAAAACCTCCGTTTCCTCAGCTCCCGTCACGGCGAAATTCAAGTTTCCATCACGAGTTACTGCGACGTATAATAATTTTACTGCAAATACTCATAGTGAGCTTGTTGATTTTCAACGTTTGATGATAAAAATCAGTAAATCTTTTAAATAAATTTGGTTAACCGTGATGAAAGACGTCACGGAAAAATAAATATTGACATGGTTTTTGTAAAAATAATGGGGAAAATATTTTATGTTTATTTTTCTGTGTACTATTTACGTTCATATGTCTACTAACATAGAGCTCAAACGTTACCTGCCGTAGTGAAATTTTCTTGTTTTGAACATTTCCAAGACAATAGATTACTGCGCTCACGCTTAAACTCATCAAACCGTTTGGGAACAGTAGTAAGAGAATATCGTTTAAAAATAAATGCCAATCGAAGTCTATCATAGCTTTGTTGGCGTGTTGCAAGGCTTTAAAATTGCTTCTAATTCAGAATGTAATGTATCAGATTATGTCAACAAATATTTATTTGTTCGAGTTCTTTGATTTCAATCATTTAAATTTGTAAATACGATTTATTTATTTTATTTATTCTTCCTGATCAGAACCATAGTCAAACTCCGATTCTAAATAATCAACGCCAGACATAGTTGAATCTCTTTTGGAATTGACAGACATATCCAAAGAATCATCTTCTTCTGAACTTGAACTGCTTGAATCGGTTACATTGATAATAAATTCTTTCTCGTTTTCAATTAAGCGTTCTTCATCCCAATATTTTTGTTCTACATGCAGCACATGATCACATTCTTTTCGCCAATGTTCTGCACTAGCATTTTCAAAGCATTCATGTATAATTGGTAATAAGTTTTTAGCTGAAATGTTGATGTTTTTTGATGCAACTTGTCTTTAGACAAGGCTCCAGATCATTTCTATTGCATTAAGGTTAGAATGATAAGGGGGCAATCTGATGAGAGTATGACCATTTTCTTCAATTATTTGATCGATTACATATAGTGGTTCCCTTTTTTTTACTAAGTCTAAAAGTTCTACTTTAAGAGCGTCAGCAGGATAATCTAGTCCATTAGACTCCAACTATCTTTTTAAACTATCCTTCTTATTCTTGCTAGTTGGGGGCTCATTAATGCGTGCGCAATGATACGACGCATTGTTTAATACAATGACAGACGGTGTAGACAAGTTTGGCAACAGTTTTTCTTTTAGCCACTTAGTGAAATTGTTTTGATTCATGTCATGGTGGTAGTCCGCTGAAATACTTTTAGCTTTATAAACCAGCAAACAGTTTTCGACAAATCCATCCCTGCTGCCTGCGTCAACTACAATGTATCTTTGACCAAGGGAAATAGCTTTCGAAACACCAGGTTCATCAGGACCTTGCCAACACTTATTGACTTCGTGTGACGTATGAATATACGTCTCATCAACGTATATTATGGGTTTACCAGCTTCTCTTAAGCGTTTGATTGTTCGCAAGTATTTAGCACGCCAAGCCACTAAATCATGTCTCTCAGTAAGAATTTTTCCTTTCGACTGACATTTTTTGTAGGAATAACCCAGTTGTTTCAAAATTTTTGATAAAGTAGCTACACTACCGCAAAAGTTTATGTCCTCCTTGAGAACCCGATGCAGTTTTCTCAAAGTCGGAACTTCCTTTCTTACTGCATAAAACTCTCGAGTTTTGTTCCGGATAATACACTTATCAAAATCATCAATTATAACTTTTTTCGGTCTGCCTTTACGGTGTGTTGCTTGAGTATGCCACACACCATTATTGGTCGAACCTTCTTTTTTTATTTTACTTACAGTTTGTTTATTAATACCTTGCACAAAATACTCAAGTTAGCCTTATTTACACAAAAAAAATATACACATTATCATTTAATATATAAAGTATCAAAATTCTTTACTCGGGCTATTGATCCTAACAAATTCAACTAAATATTTTCGTAATACTTTATATTTACGTGAAACACTTAAATTTTGTTGAGATCTCTATAAGCCAGGGACCGGAGATTACCTGGGAGCTGGTGGGAAGTCTATGAATATTGAAATAAAACTGTGAAACGATTCCACATACCACACATTGCTGCAACACGTTCAGTGATCTTGTTGAGGTCGATTATGGTGTGTTTTGCTGCCTTTTCTTGCTGAAAAAACCCTATGATGTTAAATATAATTTTCCTAACGGTACTGGGTAAATTTTTACCACTGTTCGACATAATTATTAATTAAAAATTGACGAAGAATACACAAAATTATCGCAATAAATAAAGCTGTGTCAAGTTTGTCTTCATGACAAATGAGTGATTTGTATTGCCATAAACAAATCAACAAGTAGTTTGCATTTTATTCCACGACGGTTTTCTTATTAAACAGAGTCTACAGAGATCAAGCTATATTTTACCATAGGGCTGCCATCCGTCCGGGTTTCCACCCATACTTCAAAGTGCCCAACGCCGCTAAAGAAGTTTTCACTTCATAAAAAAAGACCTGGATTGTTTTCTCTCCAGTGTATGATCATCAAAATTAATTAGATAATAAACACTTAAGTGTTTTTTTAACGAAATTTCACATTGGTCATCAAACAGTACCTTCCTAGGTGAGTGCAATATGCGGGCGGGGGTTGGCGGGACGAGGGAAGTTATCGTCGGGAAAAGTGATTGACTGATGTATTAACGCACAGCTGAAATTTGGCAAAAAGGTGTCTTTTATATCGTAGGCAAGCACTAAGAAAGGATTTTTCCAAAAATTTTTTTTACATTTTGACTCAAAACTTCGTCAAGATATAACTTGAAGCAAATAAACGGACACTTGTTTCGTGATTTTTTGAAAATCATCCCCTAAGGTGCCTAAATGGGTTTAATATAAATGTTTAAAAGAAGAAACTGACTGACTGACACATCTTACGAACAGCCTACACCACTGGGTAAGGAGATTCAAAATTTGACATGTAGGTTTCTTATGAGGTATTTGGGTGCACTAAGGAAGGATTTTTGAAAACTCACCCCCTAAGGGGAGGAAATGGGGGTCCACAGTTTGCATCAGGAAATAAGAAAAATTAGACTTCGAAACTTCACAGGAGTACTTATATCTATATATGAATAAACACGATTTGAGGGTTTTTCAGAATTATTCCCCTGAAAGGGGGAAATGGGCTGGCATAGTCTAAAAATTAACATGAGCATTGGTTTGCATGGCTTATTGGATCGCTGATACAAAAACAACGATTTTAAAAATCCAACGTGATGGATGTAAAATACCATCATCTTCTGATGGGGTGCGATGGGGTTGAAATGTGCCAATACCAATATAGGTGTCAATTTATGTTATTTGGGACGTTGATTACAAAAATGACATCGATTTTGAACTTTAATGTAGTGGACATACATTTTTGAAAGTATGTTTAAGTGTGTCAAATAACAAATTAGGTGTAAAAAAGAAGAAACTGAGTGACTGACATAGAGATTCCTTTGGCAAATAGGCTCTTCATAAGATCTAAGGGTGCACTGAGAAAGGATATATCAAAATACACCACCTAAGGAGGTGAAACGGAGGTCTTAAGTTTGTTTGGGCAAACAAGATTAATGAGACAAGCTTAGTTTAGCAGTGTGGTGATAGGTTGAGAATAGCACCACCCCATCTCTTTCCGTGGGTGTCGTAAGAGGCGACTAAGGAAACACTAATGAGACCTGCCTCCTATTAATCCATCATATGCATCGAAACCTCAATTTGTTTTGAATCTGAGGTGGCATCCTAATATGGTCTCATGCGGTGTGGTAGGCTCTGTAAAGGGCCGTCTGGTACCGAAGTCCAACGCCAAACAGTTTGCTGTGTTCCGTCGGTGCGTGGGAGTACCAGTGCCTTAATGGCATTTTCTGGGTTAACTCGCTGCATCGTTGACCTCATCTATGACCTTGGTCAACATTGAAGTCAAGAGTTAACCCATCTTATAGTAATAAAAAGAAAAGACTATTCTATTTAAAACTTCACAGGAGTACTGCTGATAAATGAATTAACACGTATTTCAGGATTTTTCAGAATTCAACCCCTAATAAGGGGAAATAGAGTGATAAAGTCTCAAAATCAACATGTGTATCGTTTCTTTGGTTTATCGGGTCGCTCGTTTTCCTAACAACAACGATTTTAAATCCAACGTGGTGGACTTGAAATACCATCATACCGGGGTGCGACCGGTTTGAATTGTGTAAATATCAATATAGATGTCAGTTTTAGGGGTTTTTGGGAAGTTAATTAAGAAAATGACATAGATTTTAAAACTTAATATAGTGGACATGAAAATTCTTGCCAAATTGCAATGTAACTGGTCCAGTACTTTTGGATCAAATCGGCTGTAACAGACAACGGACAGGAAACCTCATAAGTGATCCTATAATGGTTTCATTTTTTTTTGAGATATGAAACGAGACCCGCGTTATCCTATAGGTTTAATTACGTATTTGGTACCAACTCGATCGTGGTCAACCGGTACCTAGATAAGCGCGGGCGGCGCGGCTGGACGAGGGAATAGTCATCGGGTAACTTTCTATAATCAGTATAAGTACAATTCAAGGTGCCGCACCAAGGTGGTTACCAACTTGCTTTTGCACTTTAACTAGTTTGAAGTATATCTAAAATTTGAAAAATCGTAAGTACTTACACATACATTATGAATTGACATTTTTTTCACTATAACACGGAACAGTCTGGCTATAATGTCATGGCGACCATTCTTCACCATATATCTGCCTACCGAGGATTATATGAAATGTGACAAAAAGATCAGGCGACCATTAGTGGCAAACACACTACGACATAACATAGTTAAACTTTTTAGTCTCTATTTTTGCGTATTCATCGACAAAAAATTGGCTAATGAGAATCATTTTATTGGCCGAAGTACTTTCATATTGGACAATAATTTTAGGTTAAGGTTACCTATCTTATGTTCGAAAAAATGTTGACCGATTTTCATTTGACAGAAAACTTTTAGACTTTATTTGTTTCGTTTTTTTTTAATTCGCCGACATAATGTTTGCCACTGTATCAGTTGACCTATTATTAATTCGATTTTTTTCGTTACTCCATCGTTTTATTTGGCCGAAAAACTTTTAAGCGATTCTATGCTCGGCCACCACTTCATTACACCACCGTTTTATTTGCCATGATTTTTTTTACATATGTTCATTACACCACCGTTTCATTTGCCTTATTTATTTTTCCAAACATTCATTACACCACTGTATTATTTTAATTAAGCATTCGATAGTAGTTATTACTTACTAGCTGATGCCCGCAACTTCGTCTGCGTGTTGTATGTATTTTTATAGACCGAGTTTGTAGTTTGACACAACTACAGATACATGAATTGCCGTTTTTTATTGAAGCAACTATTTCGTTCATATTTTCGTTATATGAACGAATAGCAACTATTTCGTTCATATAAGGAAAAGCAATTTCTAAAAATATTTTTTATTTGAAAACTTGGCTAACTATGTCATATAAGGTTGATACTTAATACATTACTTTGGATCTGAAAACAAAGGTCAAACATAGTTGTTTCCTCTATCGCTTATATTTTCTATACCATTGTTACTGCTTTTGATAGATTAAGGTCCGTATTATAGAACGCGACTCAGCCTCTGATCTATACTTAAGTAGCAGTTGTTTTTTATTTTTTGATACTGAGAGAGATAGACAATTAACACTTAACATGAGTCAGTGGTGCCTCTAAAACATCTTGTTGTCTTAACAATCCCACAAAAAGTGGTTAATTAATATAGTATTTCGCGTTTCTGTAAAAAACGTAAGGATTTTGTACTTATAAAAAATCTATTTTGATAAAATAAAAATATGTGGAGTAAAAATTTTACGAAAATTGTATGTTGAAAGACCTATTACTTAGGTAAGTACAATAAATGGCACACGAATCCTTAATGCTAATAACGGACTTATTTTTGATTTTCAGTGAAATAGAAGTTTCTGAAATAGGTCACCTATGTCAGTATCTAAGACAACCCCAGTGCATTTGAGATTTCAGCTAGCACGCTGCTTTTATTGTGCTTTGCGATAATTGTGTAAAAATGATTCAATAAAAAATTAAATTTAAGATAGAAATGACTAAGCTTTTCCCTTCAATGGATATTTGTAGAAATAAGCAAAGGTGTCAGTGCTTGATCCAAACTAAGAAACTTATTAGAATAGTAATATTATAATATTTATCCATGGCTTATATACACAATGCTACGCTTGATGTAAACTAAAATAAAAAAAATCATTATATAGCCCTTATTTCATGTCAGAACATCAAAGCCATAGATCAAACCTATATAGACCATATTCATAGTGGTTTTAATAAAACAAATGTCAATTGTCAGTTTCTATTGAGTTTTCCGCCTTTAAAAATGAGAAATGCATTGAAAACACCGGCTGTACGGCCATAGATTCCTTTGCTTAAAAATAAAAATAAGCCGTTTTATTGTTTTCAAAAAGTGATATCCTGAAGATTGAATAATGTCATTTAGTTAGGGCCGAATTAAGATTTGAAGACTAAATACTTAATCAACTTCGTTCTTATTAACACTGTATTAAGTATTTAGTTTTGGTTCGTTAAGAAAGTGCAGAATAGCCGAACTATTAATGGGGAAGCTGACAAAAGTTTCGATATTTTAGATATTATACGCCTGCAATCCTCGTTGGGGTAACATAAGTCACATAACTTTACATGTCATGAAAATTTAAAAAATGGCATATTGTTTATGAGTATATAATACGTTGTCTAAATTTTGCAATGCACGGACGGCCCCAACTCAGGTTACCACACGCGTGCACTCTGTGCTGTTGTGATAAGAGCGGTTTTGCAATGAAAATGGAGTAACCTGATGCGCTGGCCTCTGTACCAACAATGCAATGTATTTGGTTGGCAGCTGGCACATTCCTAATTTTTTGTTCCGTGCCAGTTCAGCACAAAAGATTTGTTTTATTTTTGGATATTTGTGGGTCAGTTACAATAATTTTAATTTCTTCAGACTCACTTATATTCGACGATAGCTCTTAAAAATAACATCTATCTAATTATAGAGCAGCACCCTCAGATTTTCTTTATAAAGTACTTTTTTAAAGGTGAATTTATGAAGTTAGAAAAAGGTTATTGTTACCAACAAAGAAAACTCAATAAGTAGCATCATGGCAGAATACCAGCGCTGCAGTCTGGTACTGCAGCAATATGCTGAGTCAGCGCCAATTTGATTGGCATGATACAGACAACACGGTGTAAAATAGTTTTATAAAATTATTTGTTTCTGTTTCTTACTCTGTTTACTTCATTGTTTGCTTGCTGATTCATGTTTACTTGTATGTTTGTTATTTGTCTATTACTGTGTTGTGCAATTTTATGTCAATTGAATAAAGTGTCAATCTATCTATCTATCTATCATAAAATCAATTAATTAGCACTTCACACTGTAACTTTCTGCACTAAAGTTTCCCTCGTATGGTTTGTTTGCCCAAACCGGAAATCGAACCCAGAAACCGTCGATTCACAGGCTGTGTAACTCTACTACTCAACCAAACTTCTGACAAAAAATTAAGAAAGGATCTTTTATACAAAATATCTCATAAATCTCAATCCGGTCCTTTTATCAAATGCTACCTACGTACTCATAGACATAGAAAAAATAAGTTATATATCAACACTGTCTAGGGATATTGCTTAATTTTTCATACAAAAAGGTGTGTTTGAGAAGCTATAAAAGCATACTCGAGACACATGGAGGGATATAATTTTAAGATGAGCAAGTGTTAAACCTGAATTTTTAATTCTCGTCAATTCATTTTAGTCACGTTTTCACAAATTTCAAGAAAAATTAAATTCATTGATAAAAATTTAAAATTCATGTTTAGCACTTGCTCATCTGAAAATTATATCACTACGTGTATCTCGAGTACGGTATTATAGCTTCTCAAACAGACCTCTTTTGTCTGAAAAATCATGCAATATCCCTAGACAGTGTTGATGTGTATATTTTTCTATGTTTGGCGTAAATAATAGAAAGAACTTGAGAAACATTGTAAGTGCCTATTCCAGGGTTGCCCTTGATTTTGATGGGATTCCATCAGATCCTGATTTGGTGACAATAAGACCACTTCTGGAGTATACTCTTTCGAACAAAAAAAAATAATTTTGAAAATCGGTCCAAATGGCGGAGAAATCGGTGAACATACATAAACTAAGGTATACAATGGTTTAAGATTTCGTTGTCTTCCTTTCATTTAATTTACCAAGTTTGTTAGAAAGATTTCATCCTTATAATTGACCCTAACGATCGACGCAATAAAAGTACAGGGTATTCTTACAGATTTTAGTCGGTTCGATTCCCGGTTGGGGCGAGCGAATTTTCGAAAATTCTTGAATGCAGTTTTCTTTCTTTTCAAAAATAAAGGAATGTTTTCTTTGAGTACAATTTTCTATCTACAGTATTAAGAGTACTTTCCCTTCAGGTGGCATTACAAAATTCCACCCTGTATACAGTCGAACATAAAATCTCCTCCTTTTTGGAAGTCGGTTAAAAAGTAATTCAAGTGATATAGTGTATCTGCTCCGATCCAGCGGCAGTGCTTAACGCCGCCATAGTTCTTCGTAAACAAAACACTATCGGCTTACGGAGAATGAGATAAGTAAAGAAATATAAATTGAAGACATAGCTAAGAAATACATATATTGAAGACCTGGCTGTATGGATGCAGATTCCTTTGCCTTTCTCGAAAGAGATTAATTTAAAAAACAACATGTCCTTGCTTTAAGCCCATGTATATGTCAAAAATACGTTGATTTCTATGGTATGAGTAAAATATTCTGAAAAACACCTAGCTTTGAATTTTTTCAGGGGTTTTTGATGTTGGTTTTATATTTACTGGCTAAATTTCGAGATTTTATGTAACCTAAATGTTGACCGGGGATATAAGGTACTCCTATGCAAAATTTCATTTAAATCGGTCCAACAGTTACGGAGATTAGCCCGTGCAAACAGACAAACAGACAAACAGAGAAACAAAAAAATCTAAAAAAATTGGGATTTGTTTTATTTCTTATCTTACATCCCCCTGACTCGTTTTTTAGCATTTTTTTTCTATGTACAGAAATTCGACCTCTACAGTTTTATTATATGTATAGATAACAAGCAAGCGCGCAGTGTGCAAGCAATCAGCATGCAAGCAAGCAGCATGCAGCAAGCAAGCAGCATGCATGCATTAGCATGCAAGCAAGCAAGCAGCATGCAACCAAGCAAAGAGCAGTATGCAAGCATGCAATATGCAAGCAAGTATGCAGCATGCAAGCAAGCAGGGATGCAAACAGGCAAACCTATAGCATGCAAGCAAGCAGGCATGCAGAATCATAACCTAACCTAACCTAACCTAGATCGTCGGTTTGAGTGATGTTTCTTTTATTTTTCTTGCGGGGGGCTTAGCCCCCCGAGGCCCCCCTCGGCGGCTCCGTCCCCGCACCCCCTGCAAGCAAGCAAGCATGCAACATGCAAGCATACAGCGTGCAAGCAAGCAGGAATATACAAAAACATGTTCTAACCTGTCCCATTTGTTGTTTCGATGAAGTTAAAGAGAGGCAAATAAAAAAAATTAAAAAGATTTCGGCCGAAAGTAAAAAGTTCAAAAAAAACTTCGGCCAACAGTAAAAAGTTCAAAAGAGAACTCGGTCAATAGTTTAATGCTAAAAAGAAACTTCGACCAACAGTAAAAAGTTATTTTGAAAATTGATGAAACATAATTCGGTAAAATGATACTTTTGTCTAATGGCATTTCGATGATCTAAAAATATGGCATATGAAGCATATAGAAAAAAAGACGCAGGTTAACCGTTTTCGGTCAAATAAAATTCGGACATAAATTCTTCGAAAAGGTGATCGGTTCCCTTAGGTTAAACTTGATACTTCTGCAAAATTTCTCTGTTCTGCTCTAAAACCTACAAATTTATGGGGAGTTTCATAATACGTATATCTTTAAATTCACCTTGATCTTCAATTATAAATAATAAATAAATAAATAAAATTGTTTATTTAATAAAAAGTTCATACATATAAAAATAATGCTTTTAACTTGAATTGCTATAGTGCTAACTATACTAATTGTATTTGTAGGGTAGCTCCATAAAATCCCCACGGCCAAACTATAAATACGGCCGGCGTATCGAATAAACAAGCATTCATCCAACGGCGCTCGGCATTTCAATACAACCCTGCTCGACCATATCATCGTCCAACCGCTACATCGAACCTCAACCGCAATATTGGAGACCCACGACGCTTCCGCATCGAGAACACGACGCATCCACATATCTCGTAGCCTACGACCTCAGCCCCAGGCTATTCGCTCACTAGTTGCCTCTTCGTGGACGGTACTGCTTGCTCACAAGTACAAACTTGCCGCACAGTATCGCTCCCGACGGCGCTAGCCACGTTACCATCCTCGGCACTGGAACCTACGAGACATCGAGCAAACCCGTCAGATTGCCCACTACGACCAACATTGTAGGCACACACATTGTAAGTACACACTAAATTATATAGGTAGGTATTGCTAAGTAGGTACGCGTGAGAATGGCTAATGACAGTCCGCCGTTCGCAGGTATAGACATAAGTGCGTTGTCTGTTCAGTCTAAACTTACCGCATTTTGGCAAGAGATGCCGAGCGTATAGTTTGTACAATTTGAAGCAATAGTTGAACCGCTCAAGACTTCCGACGATCAAAAATATAGACATCTCTTACAGAAACTTAAAACTGACGAACGACGCCATGTTAGCGATATTATTAAAAAGCCACCCGAAAAAGGTAAATATACAGCATTGAAGGAACGGTTAATATCTGTGTACGAAAAGTCATCCGTCCAGAACTTTCAACAGCTCATTAGTGGGTGAGACTTAGGCGATGAAAAACCATCACAGTTATTACGACAGATGCGCGAACTAGGCTCCGATTTAATTACCGAAGAGGGTATAAAAATTGAATGGATGAAACAGCTACCCGCGCAGGCTCGCGCGGTGCTGTCCGTCAATCGAGAATCATCACTTAACGAACTCGCGGAAATGGCAGATAAGATGCTAGAATACAAAGTACTTCGACATTAGCTTCAATCGAGCAAAAACAGGTTACGCAAGACTCTTTAGCAAAACAAATAGCTGAACTCACTCGCAAGGTAGTTATGTCACCACAACCCTTAAGAACCATAACTGTAAGAGCATAAATGCTGCAAGTCAGCACATCATGGGTGGCATGGCTTCTCAGCCACCATAGTGATAGGTGTAAGCATTTACGTCATTCATGTCGCGCATCCAACTTTGTACGCATGTCTCACTTAGTTTAAATCAATTAAATAAGTTAAAATTAAAGTTTTTATTCTTTTTCAAAACATAGTTCCGTGCTCCCGCAACTTGAATGACGCAGCCGGTAGGATCCGCTAATCCTAAAATTGGCCGCCAAGCGCGTTTAAACTTCGCGGAAAAAAGACTAAACCTCGTCTATTCGTGGAAAATCGAGCGCGCAACAGCTGGAGCGGATCCTGCGAACCAAAAGAAATACGTCGAGGACCTGGACATAAGCCGGACATATTCAGAATGGGTGTTGCAGGGTGGTGAGTAAAACTTTTCGCTGTCCCCTGTGTTCCATCCCTTACGTGTACTTGAGATCAAACTTCTCACATTTCAAACGTGATCTGAATTAGTTAAGCCTTATATAAGTATAAGTACAAGAATATTATAAATGAAATTAAAGTAATTAAATTTGTTAATGAGAAATAATTAAAGGAACTGAATTAAGCTGATTTAAAATTTAATTAGAATAGAAATTGTAAATAATAGAACTTTAGTATTTCCCTCAAAATTTTTATACTGCTTACTTTGTTCTGTTTATTGTAAATTTTATTTTGTGTG
Source organism: Aproaerema taeniolella (assembly GCA_949987775.1). Lineage (NCBI taxonomy): Eukaryota > Metazoa > Arthropoda > Insecta > Lepidoptera > Gelechiidae > Aproaerema > Aproaerema taeniolella. The sequence continues at coordinate 13,024,453 of OX465244.1, forward strand.
AAAACCTACTTGTGTGTAAAAGCGAGAAAAGTTACCGAAAATGTCGGAGGCCAACTTGAACATAATTCCTTCAGAATTCGTAAAAATCATACCACTCTATAAATGGTGAAACCTCAGTCTATTTTTACGAAAATGTGAATACATCATAGACAGATTCCGCGGTGACCCAATTCAAGATGCATACGTTATGCAAGTAATCACTAGTAGGCTAACAGAAAAAGCAGCAGCGCCGATAAGCGAGCGCCCAGACGTCGCGGCGTGGGCGTCATTCAAGGAACTCCTAACGCAGCACTTTGGCGATCCGCGCAGCGAGGAATGTATCGCCATAGAGTTAGAAAACCTAAAAATTAAAACAGGCGAGTCATACCTCAATTTTTACAATAGAATCCAATCAGTTAGATAAAATCTTATAGCTAAAATAAACCTAATAGATGACGCTCAGCTGCGTAGCAGTAAAGTGATCATTTATAACAAAACTGCTCTTAACGTTTTTCTGTACAATCTGCCAGAAAATATGGTTAGGGTTGTCAGACTTCACCAACCTGATACCTTAGAAAAGGCACTAACATACGTCTTAGAAGAAGTAAACTTCCATGACCAATATCAAATTAAAAACCGTTCAAACTCTACCAATCCACCTAAATTAAATCCACAAATGCAACATCAAAATCAATTTAAATTCGGTACCCAAAATCATACGCCACATCTAAACAGTTCACAGCTCTATGGTACAGTCGAACAATTTAAATCCTTTTAAATTCGGAATTCCTCAAAGTAGACAATTTAGGAACCCGCAGACGAACAACCAACATCTCTACCGACCAATGCAACCAGCTCAGTTTGGTCAGCCACAGCAGCACCATGGGCTCAAGCTCAAGCGCAGGTAGGCTACAGGCCAGTTGGTGTGCAACGTTTACCTCACATGCGACTGAACCAGTTTGGCCGGCAACAAGGATTAAGACCCCCTCAACAAAATTTTCAAAACTACCCCAATGACGTATCAATGCGCACGGCACCCCAAAAACCACAAGGTTTCCGCGTAAACGAAACTGAATTGTACGACGAGTGTGCGTCTTATATGGAAGACCCCTACAATACTTACGATTACGCGTCGTGTAGTAACGACCCCTCAATGAATTACGATTGCGATTCATACGAGCAACAAGCAGCAATGCTAGCCTTGGAGGACGCAAGGACCGATAAGCCCGAGACGGTAGCTCAGGTTGCAGACTCAGATAGTAGCGAGACACAACAAGCGCAAAATTTTTACATACAGGCCTCTACTCGAACAGAGAATCTATAGAGATGAATTGTGATATAAAATTAAAATTGCCATACATTTACTTACCCGAAATTAACGCTAAATTAATGATAGATACCGGAAGCACACATTCGTTTTTGCGTCCCCAAAAGGCTTACGAATATTTTTCAAATTATACAGCCCGCGAAAATTTTGAAGTAATAAGTACTCATGCCACTTCTCAACATAATGAAGTCGTACAAATCCCTTTAATGCCAACATTCAAAAGTACAGGCTATCATAAGTTCTTTCTCTACGACGTAGACTCCCGCTACGATGGCTTGATCGGGAATGACTTGTTAAAACAAGTGGAGGCGATAATTGATCTGATAAATAAAGTTCTTAGAACAAAGACCACTGACATACCCATCATTCATAATTCGATTGACTACACAATAGTATTACCACCAAGATTGAAAATGCGAGTGAAAATACCGACCGACTTGTATTCAGGGCAAGCAATTTTAAATTACAAAAAAATTTGTAATGGCGTTCGAATGCCTGATGCTCTCGTTAGTTGCACTAAAGGATATGCAACTACAGTAATCCAAAATACCCTAGAGACTCAAATGGATTTAACCATAGTTTCCCCTTTCAAAGTTACACAGTACATTTCGAGTGAAAACAATATAATTACATGAACAATGACACAGACAGACATCACGACGACATACTTAGAACTAATTTATCTAAATTACGTCTTGACCACATGAGTTCCGAGGAGCGTGACTGTATAGCTAAACTTTGTAACGAATACAGGGATATTTTCTATTGCGACCAATTACCCCTCACATTTACTAACCAAGTCAAACACTTCATACGTACCACACACGAAGACCCAACATATACGAAGCCCTATAGACAACCCCTAGTTCAAACTGAAGGAATTAAAAATCAAGTAGAGAAACTTTTAAAAAATAACGTTATTCAGGAATCATACTCACCTTGGAGCTCACCCGTACATCTGGTACCTAAGAAAATGGACGCTTAAGGTGAAGTGAAATATAGAATGGTGATTGACTACAGACGACTCAACGACATAACCATAGACGACAAGTACCCCCTTCCCAACATTACAGACTTATTTGACAAACTTGGACGAAGCACTTACTTTACCACACTCGACTTGGCTAGCGGCTATGTTTCATGATTAAAAGGTGTTTTACCTTAACAATTGGCTTATAATAACACAATCCACTCGACAACTAACTTCACCCCTTTTGAAATAGTATTTGGTCATACCAAAGTTAATCCAGTTTTTGACATAGACTTTGAAAAAGCGTATACTCATCAGTTGCTTAAAGATCATAATAAAAGAATGAAACACCTTTACAACTACATATCCAAAGACGCACTAGCAAAAAAGGAAAGGATAAGAGAGAGAAGAGAAGGTGAATGTGAACTACCCTTAGAAGTGGGAGATGTTTTATTCGCTAAGGATATCAATAGGAGAAAGAGCAAAGACAAAGCTAGGTTTCAGAAAGCAATAGTTTTAGGTAAACCGAAAAGAAACATTGTACCTGTGCGAATAGGCGCGCGAAAAACAAAGGTACCCATTAAAATATCAAACGTCCTCCGCAGGTGGTGGATGATTCTCCTCCTGGCAGTGATACGTGCGAACCAGGCCCTTCAACTTAAAAACGTTGACAAGAACCCCGGCGTTCTGCCCGTTAAGCTGGGACAGGCATGTCGTCAGCACGACAAATGGACTGTTATAAAGGTTTTGGATTTGAGAAGCATTCAGGATGATTTGGCTTAAAATTCTCAAAAATATGAGAAATTTGAACATTTAATAGATAGTAGTAAGACTTATTCGCGAGAATTCTATAACGTTAAATTGCAGGCAAGAAATTTGTATAACATAACCGTACAGAAATTAAGACAAATTATCCCTTCTAATAGAGTTAAACGAGGTATCATAAATCCTCTTGGATTTTTAATTAAAATAGTAACAGGAAATCTTGATCACGAAGACGCACTAAGATATGACAAGTTGATACCCCAAATGAAAGGTAACGAAGTAAAAGTAGAAAATAAGCTGACCATTATTTCCGAAATGTTGGGAAAGATGGTAAATAGTACTGAGGCTTTACGAGACAATACCGTTATTTTAGATGAACGCCTCAAACGCGTGGAAAAAATAGTTAAAGATATAACGACCAAAGAAAGTAATTCCATACATGCTACATATATACTTAGCGTGTTCCAATTGTTTATTAGTAATTTTAATTTGATTTGTTTAGCAGCCGGTGACGTTGAAGTAGTTCTAGCCTTAAGTAAAGTCTCTGTACTACATCAGTCAATCATAGACTCAGATGAACTGTTGGATATGTTAACATCCATATCGAAATATAGTAGTTTAGTATACCCTGTTAGTGTAAGCAATTTGATTAGTATTGAAAAAACCATAGTTGTTAAGTCTTATGTTAAGGAAAATCAGATTACGTTTGTCATGGAAATCCCCCTAACTGATGGTAATATGTATAGTTATTTAAAAATTTATTCCTTACCTATTTTCAACCTTTCAAAAAATCTTACCACTGTAGTTGTCCCAAAATACCCTTTCCTACTGGCGAAAAGTTTGAAATACCTTCCAGCAGAAAAACCCTGTGAAGAAATTGCAGTAGAACGATTCCTTTGTAGAGAAAACGATGTTGTTCCATTACCAAAAGCTACTTGTGTAGAGCAGCTAATGAAATTTCAGCCAGATCACAGCCTCTGTGAAGCACATGTTGTTGAAATCGAAGACGTCAAAGTTCAACGCTACGGTCCTATGAACTGGATAATCTTCACCCAGAAGAGCAGATCATCACAGAGAAGTGTCAGGACGATATCACCAAGAAACAAATTCAAGGTAAATTTCTGGCCACCATAGATGCAGACTGCGAACTCTACATAGAAAATAAAAGGTTGGAAAGCCGACGAGCAATGGCTTCAGATCTTCGACTTCAGCGAACTACCCCTATCATCAACCTACCAGAACTTACCACAGTGAATATAAGTGAAAGTGTTAAAGTTAATATCAAGGGTGTTAATTTGGATAATCTGAAGCATCGGTCAAACGTGTTGAAACGTGCGGAAATGAATAAGAACAGTGAAAACGTAATCATAGACACTCAAAGTGTGAGCTTAGCTACTATAATCCCTTATATTTTAATTGTAATCATTAGTATAAGCCTCATAATATGGAAATTTAGAATCTTGCGAAATCATCGTGACTCAAATTCGGCAGATAACTTCGCGCTTGAGGAGGAAGAAGTTATGTCACCACAACCCTTAAGAACCATAACTGTAAGAGCATAAATGCTGCAAGTCAGCACATCATGGGTGGCATGGCTTCTCAGCCACCATAGTGATAGGTGTAAGCATTTACGTCATTCATGTCGCGCATCCAACTCTGTACGCATGTCTCACTTAGTTTAAATCAATTAAATAAGTTAAAATTAAAGTTTTTATTCTTTTTAAAAACATAGTTCCGTGCTCCCGCAACTTGACTAGGTAAATGAAATGCAAACAAGTAACCAGCGCTATCGCTCTCGCTCCAACTCACAACGGCGTGACAACAACCGGTCTCGCTCCCGCATGCGCTCTCGGCAGAGAGCGACCCGAGATGCGACCCACGGCGCGCCGACCACGACAAAATGTTGGTATCACGAGTCCAATGGTGAAAAAGCGAAAAAAATGTATGTCTCCGTGTAGCGTTGGGAACAAAAAGCCGGAAAACTAGATGCGACACCGATGGTAGCGGGAGTCGATGTTAGCAAAAATAGCCGCCTATGTATGTTAGCGTCATTTAATAAATTCCTTTGAAATTCTTCTAAAACTAAGTCTGTAATATTAAAATAGCAACACTTAAATGCTTCGTATTGGTGTGGTGTTTCGTTCTTTCGGATTGGTTGAAGGTAAACCAATCAGAAGTAGTTATTTTTGGAGAGAAATCAAGTCAAAGAGGCATCTTAAAAACACGTTCCTCAGTCAGTCGTCGATAGCGAGTCCTACTGAACAGTTTTGGTCTTCATATAAACAGTATACCAGGGCCCTAATCGCGCTAATTTTAACGACTTTACCAAAGAACAATAATCGTTATATTTTTCATTTTTGATCACGATTTTGTTCAATTTTGTTACGTTCATAACAAAAAAACAATCGTTCATAACAAAAAAAAACGGCCAAGAGCGTATCGGGACACGCGCATTGTAGGGTTCCGTAGCAGCATGGTTCAAATATGCAGCTGGCTTCTTAATTCTACGAGCATATTGACGGTTAAACCGCTAATAATGTCTAAAAACGAGGTCACAAAGAAAGAAGGTCACAAATTTTTTTAAATTCCAGCGCCACAAGGAAAATGAAAAAAAAAACATCTGTTTAAGAACCACCACGCGTGGATGCAAACGGTTGTATAAAAATCGTTTACATTACGTATTCATTTAAAACTGGTATACTATCGTTATGGTCATAGTTAGAGATGAAAGAGACTAAAGTCTTTTAAGGCTTATTAAAAAGACTCGCCTCCATCTTACAGGACTTGACTCTAAAATTAAGATTGAAAGTTCGAATTTTTATTAATAAGACTTAGTCGTTTTATTAAAAGACTAAAAACTGAAAAGACTCGAGTTGTTTTCAATAGACTGAAAGACTTAACCAACTCCAGTTGATTTTAAAAGACTTAAACGACTCGAGTTCTTTTATGTAAAAGGGTTCACACCGCAGCTTGTGTGTGATATTCAATAAATCTTTTGTAACCTGTCAACCAAAAAGAATAATTCACGCCTAAACCACTAAATACAATTTGATACAATTTAACAAGGGGATAAAATTAAATATTTACGTTCTATCAACACATACCTTTTTTATATAAAGTTAATTTTGCATCCACAGACTTGTTCGTGCCCTTGTCTTGTTACATTTAATATTATTATTACCTATTTAACCTTTTTAACACATTAACTCTCCATATGTCTTAATGTATTGTGCAAAGCTGATTTGTTTAGTGTAGTGTCCATGGTGATTTCAACTTCCATTCTAGCAGCTGCGAAGCGTGGGCAATCTAGTAATATGTGCCACACAGACTCGCTTACGCCGGGATCAAACTCGCATCCGGGATTGTCCTTTAATTTGAACCGATGTAAGTACTCCGCGATCCCTCTGTGACCTGTCATACCTTACGACTGTCGCCTTCCCAGACAATGAGTCGCCAGTCTTTTAAGTAGTTTAGGGCGACTACAGCACCTAAATTACGATTTTATGATGCGTAGATAAGCATGACGCACTGCATTAAATCGAAGATAAAAAATACGGTAATATTCAGGACATAAACTAGATAAGTAGTTTGCTGAAAACATGATTCAGCACTTTTGGTTTGATAGAAAAAGCTCACAAAGTCACCTTTAAATACCAATATTGTGTATCTTTTAAGCTGTAAAAACGACAGTAAAATGCACACAGGAACTTGAATTTGCTATCAAAATGTTCGTAATTGAACACTCTTGATAAGTAGTTAACGCATTTTTCGATTTAAGCTGTTAACTTTCCATAAATCTCATTTTTCTAACTTTCGAACATGTTTTTACGCACGTACGCTTTCATAGACCGTAAACTTCGTATATGGACACTGTTCGCACTGCCGGCCCAGGCCTGTTGAGAGACGGAGATGGCACTATTCCTATGTGTGCTGCTTTTATCGGGTGCTGTAGTCGCCTTAAGCTGTTTAAGTAACAGCTCAGCTTTCTACGTTAAAAGACCTCGACTAAAGAAGCTAGTCTTATAACTAAAGGTTGGGAACTAAAAGACTGAGTCAGTCGTGAGGCATCAAAACTAAGGCGAGTCTGTATTAAAAGCCTTAGAAGGCTGAGTTTCTTTCATCACTAGTCATAGTCAATGTTAAAATCTCCAAATAATATAGTATCAAAAAATGACATTCCATTCGATGGTATCGGCGAGAAAAGAAAATCCCTTTCACGTGTATGGGAAACATCCGATTTTTTTTTTCCAAAATTTTATGTTGTAGATCTGTCGGCGCAATCAATATCTATGACCAAGCCAAATTTCAGCTCTGGAGTACCAAGGATCGAATATTAGTCAATGTATTTCTTATTAATCCCAACAGTGTTTCGCACTTGGTCGACTATTACTCGCAAACTTGAAGGGCCAACTTATGTGTGATAGTTTTCCTTTTAATTTCGTAGTATATTCTACCAACGTGAATAGAAACAACCGTTTAGCAGCTAAACTTTAGCTGGTAGTGTCCCCCCCGGACACTTGTTTTTAACAAAAAAATTCACTTTAAAATATTTTTTTTCGCAAACGGAGTACTGAATCGAAAAAACGTTCTTAGTAAACCCCTTCTACCTTTTAAAAAGCTATCCTATGACATTCCATTCGATGGAATGCACTCGATGATATTGGCGAGAAAAAAAAATTCATCGCCCTTTCACGTCTATGGGAGACACCCGAAAAAAATTTTTTTTCTAAGATTTTACTCTACAGTTCTATTGGCGTGATTTATATGTATGATCATGCCTTTCAGCTCTGTAGTACCAAGGGTTTCTTAGGAAACCCGCGGACAGACGGACAGACGGTCATGGCGAACCTATAAGGGTTCGTAGATTACTACGGAACCCTAAAAAAGAACGTTTCAATAGGAACGTATGTGTCAAAATAACAATATTATTTTGACACATACGTCAAACAAAGAAGCAGTTGTAGTAAACATTTTTGTTGCAAACAAAAAACTATGAAAACCGGCCAAGAGCGTGTCGGGCCACGCGCATTGTAGGGTTCCGTAGCAGCATGGTGCAAATATGCAGCTGGCTTCTTAATTCTACAAGCATATTGTCATAGTTGATGTTAAAATCCCCAAATATTAAACTTAGTATCAAAAACAAATGTATTAAAAAGTTTGGCCTTAATATAACAGAATGGAAGTGTTTCATGCGCGAGCGAAGCGAGCGCGAATTTTTTTTTTTTTGCGACAATTTTATTATAGTAAGGAATAATATAATAATATCAAGCTAAGCAGGTGTATATTTTTAATGTCGTTTTCGGAATTAGCACCCACAAAAACTTATTAAACGACACCTGAAATGTCAATATGTTACAGCTTGGCTTTCGGCTCGCCTCACTTTTAGCGTGGAACCTTGTATGTTAACCATTTTGGATTAGGGTACACTTCGTCGTAAATGCTACCCTCGTGAATTATTCCACATTTTTTTTTCGTTATAAAAATTAATGTTTCCTAAACGGATTGCTGAATCGAAAAACGTTTGTAGTAAACCCCTTCTATCTTTTAAAAAGCTATCCTATGATAACGCACTCGATGGTATCGGCTAGAAAAAAACCATCGCCCATTCACGTTAATGGGAAACACACGAAAAAAATTTTTTCCACCATTTTATTTTTTACATTTGACACCGCAATCAATAGGTATGTATGACCATGCCAAATTTTAGCTCTGTACTACCAAGGATCTAATATTAGAAAATATATTCTTATTAATCCCAACTAAGTTTGGCACTTGGTCGACTATTACTCGCAAACTTGAAGGGCCATCTTATGCGTGATAGTTTTTCTTTTAATTTCGTTGTATATACTACCACCGTGAATTGTTTTACATTTTTAGAAACAACCGTTTAGCTTGTAGAGAGGGGGGACACTTGAGTTTGACAAAAATTTTTACTTTAAAAATGTATGTTTCGCAAACGGAGTGCTGAATCGAAAAACGTTATTAGAAAACTCCTTCTGTTTTTTAATAAGCTGTCTTATGACACCCCATTTTATGATATTGGCGAGAAAAAAAAATTCATCACCCTTTCACATCTATGGGAGACACCCGAAAAAAAAACTACAGTTCTGTCGGCGTAATTTATATGTATGACCTTGCCAAATTTCAGCTCTGTGCTACCAAGGGTTTCTTAGGAAACCTGCGGACAGACGGACATGGCGAAACTATAAGAGTTCGTAGATTACTACGGAACCCTAAAATCAAATGTATTATTAAAGAGTTTGTAATTTCGGAAATCATTTTTGTTTTGGTCTAAATACAACCTAATGTAAGTATAAAATTCGCGAGCGAAGCGAGCGCGAATTTTTTTTTGCTTTAATTTTTACGGCAATATTACTGTTAGAAATAATATCAACCTGCTGTTAAAATAATTTTGATGTAATTTTCGTAATTATCACCCCCAAAAAACTATTTAACGACACCTAAAATGTCAATATGTTACAGTTTGGCTTTCGACCTCCCCTCACTTTTAGCGTGGAACCTTGTAAACATATTCTTATTAATCCCAAAAACGTTTGGTCGACTATTACTCGCAAACTTGAAGGGCCAACTTATGTGTGATAGTTTTTCTTTTAATTTCGTTGTATATTCTATAACCGTGAATTTTTTCACATTTTTAGAAACAACCGTTTAGCTGGTAGATTTCACTTTAAAAATATTTTTTTCTCAAACGGAGTGCTGAATCGAAAAACGTTCTTAGTAAACCCCTTCTATATTTTAAAAATCTATCCTATGACATTCAATTCGATGGTATCGACGAGAAAAAAAAATCCATCGCCCTTTCACGTGTATGTGAAACACCCGAAAAAATGTTTTTTCTAAAATTTTATATTTAAGATCTGTCGGCGCAATCAATATCTATGACCATGCCAAATTTCAGCTCTGTAGTACCAAGGATCTTATATTAGTAAATATATTCTTATTAATCACAACAGTGTTTGGCACTTGGTCGACTATTACTCGCAAAATTGAAGGACCAAGTTATGTGTGATAGTTTTCCTTTTAATTTCGTTATATATTCTACCAACGTGAATTTTTTCACATTTTTAGAAACAACCGTTTAGCAGGTAGAGGGGGGGGACACTTGTGTTTGACAAAAATTTTCACTTTAAAAATTTATATTTCGCAAACGGAGTGCTGAATCGAAAAACGTTCTTTGTAAACCCCTTCTATCTTCTAATATGCTATGACACTATGACTCCTATGACACTCCATTCAAACATATTGGCAAGAAAAAAAAAATTCATCGCCCTTTCACGTCTATGGGAGACACCTGAAAAAAATTTTTTTTCTAAGATTTTACTCTACAGTTCTGTCGGCGTGATTCATATGTATAATCATGCCAAATTTCAACTCTGTAGTACCAAGGGTTTCTTAGGAAACCCGCGGAAAGACGGACAGACGGACAGACGGACAGACGGACATGGCGAAACTATAAGGGTTCGTAGATTACTACGGAACCCTAATAAATTAAAAAGCTGAATTTTTTTTATTGAAAGGCCCAAACTGTGCCACCAATAACATTAGATCTGTAGCCCGGGGACATTCATATTACAAAAAAGGTTACTGTTTGTCTTTGTGAAATTATTAAAGATTTCGCCATTTTATTATACTAAAAGTGAGGTCTTAATGACCGTAACCCGCCGTAACCATATGTAGTGAAACAGAGAGCAAGTTGAAGCTATTTTAGATGTAGATCTTAGAAACAAAATGAAATAGATTTAATTAAAATATTTAAAAACCCTGTATACTATTCAACCCGTTCCGAGTGAGTCGGTAAGACGAAGAATAATAGCTGCAGCACAACAAATTAACAATACTCTGACTACTTATGTTGTGAAAAGTAAAATGAGTAAAAGTATGCCTATTTGTTGTAGAAACGGGGGTAGTCACTTTGAAAATGAACTCAAATAAATCATTTTATTCGTGTATGTAATTTGTGTTTTTTGATATTTTTTTTCGACTTGCTCCTATTACATTGGTCCTCTTTATTTTATCAGCTTTCGAATAAGGCATAATAATCTCAAATCCCTGTGACGATTTGAAATTATTATGCCTTATTCGAAAGCTGATAAAATAAAGATGTTTTTGTGCTTCTATGTACGGAACATTGGCCAGTGAGTTTTTGTTTAAAACTCGCTTTTTTGTGTAATTTCCTCGATTTTATTGTTGAATTTTTAAACGTTTTTCTACATAGTGCTAAAGTTTATGTCAATCTAGTACATTTAATTGCTCTATCAGATTTAATGAAATATCAGTTACACAAAACTAATCAAAAAATATCAGGATACCATCAAGTAATTTTTTTATTAATTTTTATATACTTAAATCAGTTATTGATTTTTTTTAAAATAACTAACTTCCAAATTTTTCTGAAATGGTTCACTTTCAAGACTTTCGCATATGGTTCTCCTTTAGAAAAACACTGCAAATTCCATCTTCTACAGCCCCTTCAAAGGAATACCTCTAATTTCAAGTCGCCCTGTATATAGTATGTAAATATAGTAAATACTTTATCCAGCGAAAAATTCTTACCCTACCTTCGCTTTACATATTCACAACGGCGCTATTTGTCACAAAACACATGTACTTATTCACGTTGAAACGAGACAAACATGTAAAATACAATTATTTAAGATCAAAATGCATAAATAATTTGCAACAAACACACTCAACGATGGAGCTGTACAGATCGGGTCCTTACTACTCAGCCGTAAAAATATATAATAAAATCCCAGAAGCCATTAAGAATGAATCTGACTATGAAATTTTCTCCAATAAGCTGAAACAGTACTTAATTGAAAAATGTTATTCTAAAATTGACGAGTATCTAAAATGATTGAATTACCTCTCCTAAAAGAAACATTTAATTTTACTAATTATGACAAGGTACTTTTTTAATTATAACTATCACATTAACCGTAATTAATTAATTTATTTAATTGTCATTTAAAATATTAGAATACAATTTAATTTGTCATTGAATTTCGTATTGAATATTATTACTATTGATTATATTAACATACCTTGAATTTATTAGAATCTACCACATTGACTTAGACTTAGAAAAAAAAAACTGACATAGATGATTGTATATAAAAATAATAATAATGAGAAAATATTGTATTTTTTAAATGACTATAAGTTTGTTGTACCTTGTACAAGGTTTCAAATGATGAACTTGATAATTAGCTTAAGAACTTATTGTACCATTTCAAGGCAAATAAAGAAATATGAAATATAGTATATATAGTAAGGAAGTAAGGATAAACAACAACTATAAGGTAAACCGTGCTGACACATTCCCGCCCACACCTCTCTCGGCCCCCTTTACTGCGAGGGCTTAAAACAATTTACGCTTAAAAATTAACAACAACAAAAACAAACAAAACATAACAACAAATGAAAACCCTCAAACTGCAAAATTTACTGATCGCACTCGCACACTTGTGAGAGAAGAGTGACGTTTGACCTGTGCCGTGACATTTTATGTTTGCAACCTCTGGCTTCAATTTTTATGTTTAAAACTTCAAGAATGAAGTCTTTTATAGGTTAAACTTTTCGAAATGAATATTTTATTTGTATTAATTTAAGTTTCGTAGTATAAATTGTAATTACAATGTAATATTATTAAAAATATGAATAAACACTCACATTATTGGGCATTTAGAACCTAAAAATATAAATTAAAAATATAATATGCAATTATTAGATTTTTTTCGTTCGCCACACATTAACGTGACAGATGAAAGACTCAAATTTTACAAGATTCTAATGCTAAAAAAATGAAACGTATAGTTGTTTTTAAAAGTTTATTGCGGCGACCTCATTTGCTCGATTTCTAAAAAAGAGGAAGGAAAAGAAGGAAAAAATGTTTGCTTTGTAGTGGGATTTATTTGATGATGCAATGGAAGAGGATGCGGCAGCGGAGAGAACCGCAACACGGCGGAATAATAACGCGGTCAGGGAAGGGCTGCCTGTGATTTCTGAGGCGAAATTCAGGAAAATATATCACCTCTCACACCAGCAGTTCCTAGAACTGGCCGAGGAAATAAGGCCACGTATGTCTCCCGTCTATCGCTCGGATGCACTAGACATGGAGACTAAGGTGAGTGTTTGTGTTAAGTACCTTGGATTATCCTAACTAAGCACCTAAGTTCCTAAGCATGAATAAAAATTATCTTGCTCCTACCCTGATGGATCAAAGAAAACACTACTAAAATATACGTAGTTGCCCATTCAACATTTAAAATAAATTTAAATATTTTATTTCATAAACACTTTAAAGACAATTGTATTAATAGGAATAGGGAACTCCTAGTAGGCAATTAATTTGCCTGATGTTGGAGAACCCGGCTCTTCCATAGCTCTTAAAAACAACAAAACGAAGAGAGTAAAAAGTGCAGTACACGTATTGATCTTAATTTACGCGTTGTTTTTTTTCAAGAAGTAAAAATTTGAAGGTATATAAAATCATATAAATCATCATCAAAGCTCAGTTTCTTAAAGTAAGTCTTTTAGTAATAGAGATTCAAAGTGGCCGAAAAAGCATACTGTTATTCTGTTCGTGTTTACATGGGCGATGTGATGCTGATTTGAACATCAGACTTCTCACAGCCGCGGTCTTCCCATGATAGTAAGGTTTGGGAGAATAATTACCTGATATTTAATGTACAAAGGCCAGCGCATCGGGTTACTTAATTTTCATTGCAAAACCGCTCTTATCACAACAGCACAGAGTGCACTCATGTGGTAACCTGAGTTGAGGCCGTCCGTACAAAATTACATTATTATCTAATGTATTTTTATTCATAGGTGATGTGGGGGGGGGGGGGATCCCTTAAGAAAAAGTATGATGATTCTAATTTTTAATGCAGAGCCGGAATCCCCACAGAAAGTTATTTCACGGATCTCCACGTTTCTGTACGTTCCTTGGTAGAGCGATGCATAGGGGTGCTGAAGGCTCGGTGCAGGTATTTATATAGTAATTAAATAAACTTTCATTTGATTAAGGGACTTACTAAACTACTTATTTTCAAAAATTATATATTTTTTAAGGTGTCTTTTGGCTGACAGAAAACTCCATTGTGCGCCAGCGACTGCAGCTCAAATCGTTAGTGTCTGTTGTGTTCTACACAACATTGCACACGCAGGGGGCATCGAATACGAGCCATTGTCGGCTCAAGAAATACACCGCGAGCGCGAGTTAACCGCAAGGGCATCGTTCCTTCCACCTCGAGTATCCCGCTCCCTCCGTGCTGGGAAAACAATCGTTCAGAGTCCAGCAATTTACAAACACTTAGTTTTTTGAATAAAAAGTTATCCGTAGTTGATGATTAAAAACATTTCCACATTTCTTGTAAAATGGGTTTTATTGCCTTTGATTTATTATGTTTATCTATTCGTATTCGCAGAATATTAAAATCGTTATTTCTATTCGGATTCGTATTCGTAAAAGTGGTATTCATTGCATCACTAGTTGATAGCTCTGATTCAAAGGTTGCAAGTTTAATTCCCGACTCACAAACATATTTGGAAATCGTTTTTTCAAATATATATATATATATATTTGTGAGGGGTTTAGGTAAAACCCACCTAGCATTCCATCTAGGACTTTAGTCCTATAGCAATTCGATAAAGTTATGTAGTTTATGTTATCCAGGCATAATATAGTATACTTGGTGAAAGATTTTTTTCAAATCAGTCCAGTAGTTTCGGAGCCTATCTATTTAATGCAAACAAACAATTAAATATTTTCTCTATATAATACGTATTACTGTAGATGTAGATATTAATAATAAAAAAACGCTACTCACTCAAATTATATTCCCTTGTGTTGTGGGTCCCTCAGAACATACACAAAGACAAATACAAATACCCGTGACCCGAAACATCTGCTTATTACATGATTGTTTGCTCCGACTGGGAATCGAACCTAGGACCCGTTGATAGAGGCAGCGCCACATACCAACCAACCAAATCGGCCATTGTAAGTAATGTATGTATTTACAAAAAAAAGTAACGCACCAGTACCAATCCTTGCTTAGTTTCAGATTTTAGATGGCACCGTGTAATTTGTCCAGGATCATCTCATTACCCCCGACAGAAAAGAGGGGTGTTATGAGTTTCACGTTTGTATCTGTGAGTCTGTGTATCTGTGTGTCTATGTCTGTGGCATTGTAGCTCCTATAAAAATGGACCAATTTCGAAGGCAGTTCTTTTGTTTGAAAACTAACGTAATCGAGATGATTTTTAACCAACTTCAAAAAAAGGAGGTTCTCAGTTTGACCTGTATGTACAAATACAAATACAAATATACTTTATTGCACACCAACATTTAGGGTACAAAAGGCGGCCCCATTGCTAAGAAGCAATATCTTATCGGCAACCTTTGGGTATGTATGTATGTATGTATGTTTGTTCGCGATAATTTCGCGTTTGTTTGAACCGATTTTGATGTGGTTTTCAGAAAAGTATTTGTTACATTCAGGAGAAGGTTTTAGTATATTAACCGACTTCAAAAAAAGGGTGTTCTCTGTTTAATCCGTGTGTACGTAAAATAAATAATACATTATAATGATTCGCTTAAACTTTTGCAAAGCTTACACTTCGTTTTATTAACCGACTTTAAAAAAGGAAAAGTTTATAATTTGCACTAAAAATGTCTTTGCACCGACTTCAAACAGATCAGTAGGTAGGTACTACATAGCACATCAAATGATATTGTATTTATTTTTTGCTTTTTTGAAGTTGGTTACTTTTTTTTATAAAAAGTTTTTATAGTTACATTTGATCAAAATTGGTTTAGCCGTTTAAGAGTAACCTATAAGCAATAAATGTAGGAAGTGACACAATTTTTTTAAATTTATCCTTACTAATATTATAAATGCGAAAGTAACTACAGACATAGTCTGTCTGTCCGTCTTTCATTTCTAAACTACTGAACCGATTTTGATGAAGTTTAGTACAGAGATACATTAGAGCCTAGGAAAGGACAGGCTACATTTTATCCCACAGTTGCGCACGATATAACCTGTAGTCCACGGTCGGAAAGCTAGTAAATGATAATAATGTTATGTACCATGGTTATGTACCATGACTATTTCCATGTAATTGATTCCTTTACGACACCTTATCTTGTACGTGTAACTCTCAAGGTTAATTATTTTGTTTTGATGATTGAAAGGATGTTGAAAGAATCATTGTTTGATATGCTAATTGACCATTAATATGACCTTAAGGTTATCTGCCCTAAAGGCATAATTATATCATTGTATTATTGTTTCAAATCATATATAAGGCAGATCCCTTGGAGTCATGAACCATTCGTATTCTTTACCTCTTCGTGTTCACATCTTGAAGTAACCTAAGTCACCGCCCTCTCTAACAATTATTGTATTGAGTAAATTAATAAATATATTTATTCAAAACATTCGACTTTTGTTTCGGACATAACAATAAGAAAAGATAAATGGTAAGTGCCAAGATTAAGAGTTCAATTTAGAAGTCAAGAGGCCTACTTAGTCATTTCTATTCTACACTATAAGCCAGTATTTAAATAGTGCCCGTATTAAAAATAATTGTAATTTTTCTGGGTACTTTGTGAAAGATGAGTTACAAGCCTTATGTTTAGACAAATATGATAGATTAAAAGCATAGACTTAGGATTATATACCAAACTTATTAAATAGATTTAATAAGTTTGGTATATATTTTTTTTTATTTTTAGACAAATATGATAGATTAAAAGCATAGACTTAGGATTATATACCAAACTTATTAAATAGATTTATAGATTTATTGAATAAATAATGAAAATAAAATTTACCTTACTTATACTATACCTAATCCCTAATTATTGTGGTTTTTTTTACTGTGTCGAACATTTTTGATAGTTATTAAAGGCTTTTATGTTATTGAATTTTCACGTGTTCTATGTTATAATTTAATTAATACATTTTCTTGATTTATTGTGTTAAATAAATTATTTTATTCAAACCCTCTGTATCCTGGATAAGTGTTGTAATAGCTTCTCAGTCAAAAATCCTGAGGGCTTAAGTCGTTATCGAACTGCTTAATATACACCTAGGTACTTAATGTTCTTAACTTAAGTCAAATATTTCTCAAAAGCACTTCAATTGTACCTATTTACCCTTCTCAAGTAAATATTTATGTGAAAGGGGATTTTCTGCTGTAGTTACAAAAAAACCAAAGTATATAAAATAAAGACATTGGTAGTAGTGATTAACGTTGTGTTGTGCGATTTCTATGGTTAAGCCAAGAATTGTAAACCTCGTCAAATCCATGCAGGCTCATCCATCACATTCCCAATAAGTAGGTTCTACTTACCAAATACCTTTTGTATGATTTTTGTAAAACTTTAATTAGCATTAAAAATACTTATTTTGTTATTTAATACTTTTTTATTCTAACCTAATAATCTGGACTGGAGCATGAGGGACGCGGAATTTGTTTTATGGTCGAAAGGGGGCGTGTCTCAAATAAGTTAGGGAACCCCTGTTCTTACGAGTACTTAAATCCTTGTTAAAGCTATGCTAATACCTACCCACAAATAGTGAAGAAATTTGATATTATATTGACTAGTTTCACTGTCTTATCTAAAATATGTGAGTTTATTTCATTTCACGCAAAATACCGCGATTAGGGCCCAGGGCCCAGGGCCCTAATCGCGGTATTTTGCACAACGATTATCGTTCGTTTGGTTTAAAATTGCGTATTCATTTTTGTCACCGGGGTGTGACAAAGATGAAAAATGAGAAAATAGTAATCTATAATCGTTTGGATTTATTTTTTGCTGTGAAAAATTCAAACCAATGGTTATTTTATTAACCAAATAAACAGACCCGTATTTTCTCGCGAAAAACAGAGCAAAGTGGCAAAATTATCCCCAAACGGCTGGTAGCCAGGCCAAAAACCTCAAAAAAAAAGGGGGGGATAGTTTTAATCGTTCACTATCCGTCAAAATAACGATTACATTGCTCAGAGTAAAAGTTCATCAAGAGGTACTTTTCCAACGTAACGATCATATTGAGTAGTAATTTTTTTCATCCATCCGGATAGGCAAAGGTCGGAACCATACAGCCAAATCTTTCTTAAGTAATTTCTTCTACTCAAAGTCTTAATTAAAATGAAGGCTAAAGAAAGCCAAATCTTGAGTTTTCATAGTGAAATACTATTAATAACTAGCTTTCCGCCCAAGACTTCGTTCCCATGGGGATTCGGGAAAATTATGTAGTTTATGTCACCCGCTGATAAAAGAGCTATTTTTGGTGAAAGAACTTTTAAATCAGTTTAGTAGTTATTTCCTACCAAATAAACTCACATATT